>PVLD010019539.1:0-36155 GCA_004027595.1 Dinomys branickii
TTTTTTTTTTTTTTTTTGCGGTACTGGGGATCGAACTCAGGACCCTGCGCTTGCTAGGCAAGTGGGATCACAGTCATGCACCACCATGCCTGGCTATTTCAAGCTTTTATATTTCATTGAGTGAGGTAGTTCAAAGCTTAGTCTATTCTGCACCTGGGACAAATGACTTCTCTGTGCTTCCATCTTTTCTTTTTAAAATGAATTCAATGAGTAGTATCTACCTTAAAGTGTCAGGAATATTAAATAGTTACTGCATGTATCTAATACAAAGAATTAAGGCAACTAATATGAATAGTTACTGCTATTATTATTTTTGGGGGAGTAGAGCAGATTTTCCTATGTTTATTAGTCATATTATTTTGGGATTTGCCTATTGATAGCTTTTGTCTATACTTTATTTAGCTGTTTGTCTTATTCTCAGGAGCTCTTTATATATTATAACTTTAAGTTGTATGTGGCACTTCCTCCACTTTTCTCTTTTTTCCTTTTTTGTCTTTCTAAAAAATTTAAAACCTTTTATTTTTATTTAATTAAAAATTTTTTTTGGTATGGTAATCGAACTCAGGACCTTGTGCTTGCCAGGCAGACGCTTGTGCTGCTGAGCTATATCCTTAGCCCTTTTTTTTGTCTTTTTGAGACAGGGTTGTATTATGTAATTCAGGCTGGCCTTGAACTCACTTTGTAGCCCAGGCTGGCCTCAAACTTGTAGCAATCCTCCTACCTCAGCCTCCTGTGCTGGGTCAGAGGAACATGCCACCATGTCCGGCCTTTTGGTTTTTTTTTTTTTTTTTTTAACTTAGTTACAGCTTTGCTATTTCAGAGACTGTCACATTTGGATATAGATTTGTTTACCTTTTCTCTTCTGATGCCTAGATTTTGTGCCTCCTCCCAAATTACCCAAACACATCCCAGAGTTTCCCTCTAGTGGCTTTATGGCTTTTCTTTGTGCACTCTGCTCTTCCCCTGGGTTTTATCTGACTGCCCTGGCTGTTCTCTCTCCTGCACCTGCAGATGAAGAGGGGCACGAGGGCCTGACCCAGTTCCTGATGACGGAGGTGCGGAGGCTACGGGAAGCACGAAAGAGCCAGCTGCAGCGGGAGCAGCAGCTGCAGGCTCGGGGCCGCATGCTGGAGGAGGAGCGGGCAGGGCTGGAGCAGCGACTGCGGGAGCAGCAGCAGGCCCAGGAGCGCTGCCAGCGGCTGCGGGAGGACTGGGAGGCCAGCAGCCTGGAGCTGCTCCGACTCAAGGATGAGAACTACATGATCGCCATGCGCCTGGCCCAGCTCAGCGAGGAGAAGAACTCAGCTGTGCTGCGCAGTCGCGACCTGCAGCTGGCAGTAAGTCCTGTGGGGACACACACACACACACACACACACACACACACACACACACACACACACAGGGACAGGCACGGGCAGGGACAGCCGATGTGAATAGTTATGGCATCTGCCTACATCCTTTAACTCCCCTGTTCTCACTTTGTTGGGCTGTGGCTGTGGTTCTCAGGTGGGGGCGATTTTGCCCCACCTCTGAAACTTCTGGGCAAGTCCAGAACATTTTCGGTGGTCACAGCTAGGGATTTGTAGTGGATGGAGGCCAGGGATGCCACTAAACACCCTGTAGCCCTCAGGACAGCCCCTAAGATAGAGAATTACCCAGCCCCAAATGTCAGTAGTGTCAGGAAGGAGAAACCTTGGGTTATGAGGGTTCAGTGAGTTTAAGGCATGGAATTAAGACAGATGTGGTAATACCTACCTGGAATCCTAGCTACTCAGGAGGCTGAGGCAGGAGGATTATAAATTCCAGGCCAGCCAGGGCAGCGTAGTGAGACCCTGTCTCAAGATAAAAATAAGGGCTTGAATATGTAGCAGCCCTGGGTTCAATCCTCAGTACAGGGTGGGAATGAGAAAGAGAAAAAAAAGATGCAATTTCAGGTGCCTTCAGTACCTGCCCGAGTCAGTGCTGAAAACCTCTGCCACGCAGGGCGTGGTGGCCCATGCCTGTAATCCCAACACTTGAGAGGCTGAGGCAGGAGGATTGCTAGGAGTTTGAGCCCTCCCTAGGTTACATAGTGAGACCCTGTCTCGAAGAAAAACAAAACACCCAACAAAAAATAAAAAAACCCCTGGGTCACTGTCAGCTGATGTCATTATCAAGTGCCATCGAAAGTGTGCCACACAGGGCGCACGTGTCATGTCATGGAGTCCTCACTAAAGCAGCACAAGCCAGGTTCCTGTTCTGAATACAGACACCAGGGCTCAGATTGGTGAAGTGACTTGCTCAAGGTCACCATGCCAGGAAGCAGCACGGCCTGCATGTGAACCGGTCTGCCTGGCCCCGTTGCTGGCCTCCTTCCCAGGATTCTGTTTGGCCCAGGGAAATCTCACCTAGTCCTCAGCAGAAAGTGAGGCTGGGCATCCCTGGTGGGGAACCTCAGTGCCACTTTTGTGGTTTCTTTCGGGGACTGAGCATAGTTACACTGCAGGACATCATCTCAAGGATTAATGCCATAGACCCATGCCAAGGTCGTAATGCTGCGGCCTGTGCACAGTAGGCTGTCTTCTTGAATACTTTGAGAGCTCACAGTGGGATTTTGGCTGCAGCCTGGGGTTGTGGCTGCGCTGTTGTAGGCAGTAGCCGGGGCCTGTGGACTGTGGTGGGCACGTGTGAGCTTTGGGTGAGGGGCATTGGTTTCCAGCGCTGTGTCCGTACGTGCCCAGCAAGTTGATGTTTGGGCAAGCAGAGCCCTGATCAGTGTGTCGAGGCCGCTGGTCCCGCTTGAGGGTATAAGTGGCCAGTGTGGAGGTGGGAGGTGACAGTGAGGCTATTGCATGAGGGTCTCTTTGGTGCCTGGCATTAGGCAGAGGCTTTCGGAGTGGTGGTGGGCAGGGCTGTGGACACAGGTTCCAGGCGCAGGCCTGTCCCTGATGAACAGCTTGGCATGGGACAGGCTTCCCTTCCAGTGCCCCAGTTTCCTCATCCTCAAATCCAGAGGTCACAGATGAGGATGGTACAGCAATGACAAGCAACCCACAGTGCTCTGTGCACAAACTCCTTTCGCTTGCCAGCAGCCCTGTGTTGGGGGTGGGCACCGCCATCCTCCATTGTGCTGGAGGGCAAGTTGAGGCACAGAGAAGTGGAATTCCCTGCTGTTTACATTGCTGAAAGGAGTGGGAGTCCTTTCAGGTGGGAGTCCCCTCTCTTCACACAGAGGGGTGCCTCTTCTTCCTGAAACAGACATGGGTCTTGCTGTGAGGTTTTCTCAGAAAGAAGCTACTGCTCCATGGTGGCTGGGGTGGGGCGGGCAGGCTTCGATGACATGGCTTTGTCTCGTCGTTAGGTTGGGAGGGGTTTGTGAGTTGGACCCTCACAGGCGTGGGGGACTGGGAGATGTCCTGTGTGCACCCAGCCATCAGGGAGCTGCTGGGATGAGGGAGGCCCCCTGGATGGGAGAAGAGGTGGCCAAACATACCTGTGCGTGGCACAGGTGCGCAGAGGTAAGATAACCTGCTCCTGTGGTCACGTTTTGCCAGGTGAGAGGGTAGAGGGAACAGGGAGAGATTCAATTAGTAGATAAGCTCCTGTATATTCGCCTTCATTTTTGGAGCTTTTCTGCCTCAAAATTCAAAAAGGCATCACAGGTGGATACTTGTGGAACAAGCCGGCAAATTGTGCTTGCCTTGGCAGCTTGGGTCCCCTCCCCCCAAGGGACAGGTGTGTGGCGGCTGTGATTTAACACTGTGTTTTATAAGGTGCAAATTTAATGAGCTGTTATTTCTGAGCAACATAAACTCAAGGAACGAACGCTATAATTTTGTGCTAAGTGTGTTTGTACACCCGGATTAAATGCATCCGCATTTCCTGATGTTTGGCGGAGGCTCCCTGGTGTCCTGTCCTCTGAGCTCATCGGCAGCCCGGCTGGCCGCAAGTCCGCGGGAGGCCATGGTGTGTGGCTGCGGTTGGCTGCGAAGGGTGTGACCATGCCTGCCCTTGAGGCCAGCTGTCTTTCTCTGGCCGGTCACAAAGCACGTTTTGTGAGCAGAAAGGAATGCGGGAGTCATGGATTTCTTTCTGAGTCTTTGTGGAGGAGGAGTGCACAGTTCATTTGTGAAATTGCCAGCCCTAGTGTTGAGGGGCCTCTGTGTGTGTGTGTGTGTGTGTGTGTGTGTGTGTCTGCGTGGTGCATGCACATGTGTGGTGACATTCTGGCCTCTGAGGATCTGCGGACTAACACGTCATTTTCCAGGAGAGGAAAGAGTCCTTGGGCACCAGATGCTGGCACACCTAAGGGTAGTCCCAGAGATCCCTGTGACCTTTCTCCAACAGTGACTTCATTCTCTGGGCTGCCACCTGTTCCTTCTCTTATCACCCTCCAGACCCTGCATGAATCTGGAAAGTAGCCCTGGCCGAGCATACACATAAGCCAACAGACCGGCCATGCATGTCTGCCCTTGCCTGGCGGTCATCACCCAGGTGCCAGTGCCCAGCCTAGGCCAGCCCTGGCTACGCACAATGGACTGATGACTGTTAGGGTCCTGGGATTTTATTTAAAGCAGCCAATTCAGCCACATCACACCTGTGGCAGCTTCACAGCTTGTCCTGTGCACTCTCTGTCTGGTTGGATTTTTTTTTTTTGTGGCTCTTTTCAGTTTATCGCATGGAGGAGTTACACTAGTCCAAGTGAAAGTGGACCCCAGAGGTTACATTATACAAGCTGTGAGGTTTTTAAACTTGTGACAAGGGACTGAAGGGGCGTTCTACTCATTGCAAGGAAATCCTCACTTAAGCTTCAATGAGCCACAAGCCCTCAAAACCCATGAACCTTCAGCTGATCATCCTTAGCCAGTCTGATCTCTACCAGGAACTGGTATATGTTCTTGCACTGGTCACCCTGGAGCTGGATTACTTCTCCATACTCTGGATGCTCGATGACAATACCATTGCAGGCAAATTTCTTCTTAAATGCCCTCACTAGTTTCTTTTTATTGTAATCATCAGCGATCTCTTGGACAGTGGGTCTTTCTGCCGTTTCTCTGTTGGATTCTTTTTTTTTTTTTTTTTTTTTGTCTTTTTGAGACAGGGTCTCACTATGCAGTTTAGACTGGCTTTGAGCTCACTTTATAGCCTAGGCTGGTCTTGAACTCACAATGGTCCTCCTGCCTCTTTCCTGAGTGCTGGGATTACAGGCGTGCACCGCCATGCCCGGCCTTCTGTTGGATTCTTGTATGGATATAATCCTCAGGGCCGGCAGGGAGCAGGTCATCACCCTTGCTGGCATCAGCAAAGGGGTCGAAAGAGTGGAGATTCTGGTTAGCGGACATACGATATTATTCCTTTTCCTCGGTGGAAACAGCCCGCGGAAGGCGGTTGTGGGAGAAGGCGGGCAGGGGGTATGATCCATGATCGCTGGGAAGTAGGGGGCTCAAGGGGGAGGCAGCTGAGTCCTCGGTAGCGGCAGCTTAGTGACTGCATCTGGATTCTTACAGTGATGTTGGGAAGCAGGTGGAAGGGAGAGAGGATTGATAGGGCCCATTTCACTGATGGGGAAACAGGTTCAGAGCTTGCTCACAATGACAGAGCCTAACAGTGGCAGAATTGGAACCAGAACTCTGGACTTGCAGGTGTTGGTGGGGAAGTAGGGGCAGTGCCCTTTGGAGTAGAGACTGTTAGGGACATCTTCAAGGGAGGAGGACCCAACCTAATCTGTCGTAAATATGTGTAGAGCTGGAGGTGGGGGTGGAAGGGACATGTTACATCTGGGGCTGGGTGACACCCTCAGACTCTTCACTGTTCCTTCCCCTTCTGGTTCAGGTGAGGCAATCTAAGCACAGCCATGACTTGCCCAAGGCCACCATGGGTTGAGGCAGAGCTGGTCCCAGGACCCCGCTTTTCTGCTTTTTAATTTTTTTTGTATTTTTGAGACAGGGTTTCGCTATACAGTTCAGGCTGGCCTTGAACTCATTTTGTAGCCCAGGCTGGTCTTGAACTTGCAACGATCCTCCTGCCTCAGTCTCCTAAGTGCTGGGATTGTAGATGTGTGCCACCAGGCCCAGCTGAAATTATTTCATTTATTTTTTGTACTGGGAATCGAACTCAGGACCTTGTGCTTGCCAGGCAGGCACTTGTGCTGCTGAGCTGTATCCCTGGCCCTGCCCACTCTGCTTATGCTGCCCCGCTTTCTGTGTCACACTAATCCTGGGCCCCATGGGCTGAACTCAGTGTCAGGACCTTGGGATACTATGCAGGCTGTGACCTGGCGTCACCCACAAGGTCATGAAGCAGCGTCCTGTAGGAGGGTGACCTTGGCCTGGTTGTCCCCTCTGCCCTCCCCACTATTTTCCAATCTCCCCACCTTTCCCTTTCTTCAAAGCAAGTCCAGGAGGACCCGTCAGGCCCCTCTGGGAATCTGGGAGGCACCCAGGAGTGAGAGAACTTAACTGCCCCCCCCCAGTGACCTTGTGGGTCCTTCCCTGGGCTGACTGTGGTCTGGGCCCCAGGTGGATCAACTCAAGCTCAAGGTCAGCCGGCTGGAGGAGGAGTGTGCATTGTTGCGCAGGGCCCGGGGGCCGCCGCCCGGGGCTGAGGAGAAGGAGAGGGAGCCTGACAACGTGGACCTGGTCTCTGAGCTGCGGGCTGAGAACCAGCGGTTGACGGCATCACTGCAGGAGCTGCAGGAGGGTCTGCAGCAGGTAGGGCCTGGCCTGGTGGGGGGCATAGGCAGAACCCCTGTTGCTCACTGGGCTCCCCAGGTCTGGGAAGTGGAGCATTCCTGACAGACCCAGGGTCTGAGATTTAGATGCGTCCAGCCAGTTGCCCATCCAAGGCTCTGAGTGGAGGATCCTTACCCACTACTCTCCCTGCGGTTTAATCCGGGTTTGTGAAGCCTCCTGGAGGCCTCTGAACCCCAAACCATGCACCTGATCCTGTGTGTGAGCATTTTCCTGGGAAGAGGGCCTCTCAAGTTCCTGGGGTTTGCAGAGCCACCTCCCTCTAAGGAGGTTCAGGCCCCTGAGGTCTGGGTGGCCCAGGGCTGGCTCCGTGGCCTGTGGCAGGTCTATGGCAGCATGGCCTTGTCTTGGCCTAGTTCCACCCAGGAAGTGAAGGGTGGGAACCAGTGTATTTCATGGGATTGGAGGTACCCAGGCCCAGCTCTCTGGGGATCCTTCAGAGGAATGAGAATAAGCTTTGGGTGCTGGGTAGGGGCCAGAGTAAGACAGTGGTCTAGATTTTTGTTTGGGACTAAGGTCATGGCTGAACTTAACCTCATTTGTATCCCAGATGTTCCTGGGGGCCACACCCACTTTCCAAGAGTGAAGCTGAGGTCCAGAGAGGTCAAAATTCTAGGCCAAGTTGGCAGAGTTCATAGGTGGGGTCCAAGTGCTGAGGGCTGGGGTCTCATTTCCTCGCCCAGTGTGGGGCCTGGGGCAGGTGCTGCGGTGACCATGAACTCTGACCCCCAGGAAGTGAGCCGGCCGGGGGCACCAGGTTCAGAGCGCATCCTCCTGGACATCCTGGAGCATGACTGGCGGGAGGCGCAGGACAGCAGGCAGGAGCTGTGCCAGAAGCTGCATGACGTGCAGGGGGAGCTGCAGTGGGCCGAGCAGCTGCGGGACAAGGTAGTGCCTGCCACCTCCCCTCCCCTGCTGCCCCCTCAGTGCCAGTGTCTACCTCCTGGGGGAGAAAGTGTCAGGCCTCACAGGCCCCTTTCAGCAGGCTATCCAGCATCCTATGCAGGCGCCGTGCTGAGAACTGCATCCATTCGTCCTTAGATACCGATGGTCCTGCTAGGCCCTTGAGACTTACCAGTGAACAGAACAAAGACCCTGCTTCTGTGGAGTTGCTTCTAACAGGGAGACCAGTGCTATGTGCCCATGTGACTCTGCAGGAGCTGTTTCAGACAGCAGAAGACAGTGCCGTGCTTAGAGCTGAGAAGGGGAAGGGGGTGCAGGTTCCAGGTTCAGCAGGGCCACCAAGGCTGGCTTTGGTTGGGGGGACATCACTGCTCTCTTTTTTTGGTACCAGTAATTGAACTCACAACCTCGTGCTTGCCAAGCAGGCGCTGTGCTGTTGAGCTCTAGCCCCAGCCTGACGCCATTGCTCTTGTTCCACAGTTTGCAGATTAGGCAGTGAGATGAGGCACTGCTGGGGAGGTGGGTGCTTGAGACTGGAGCTCAGGCCTCTCTCAGGGGACTGCTGGGCATCTGCTGGCTGGCTTCCCTTGTGCTGGCCTGTGGTCTGAGTGCCACCCTCCCCGCCTGCAGTACCTGCAGGAGATGGAGGACCTGCGACTCAAGCACCGCACGCTGCAGAAGGACTGTGACCTGTACAAGCACCGAATGGCCACTGTACTGGCCCAGCTGGAGGAGATTGAGAAAGAGCGGGACCAGGTGAGCCTGGTCTGCTGTGTGCTGGCTTTGGTCCTCTCGACAGATCTGGTTCAGGGGAAGAGGAGGAGGAAGAGGAGGAGGAGTGGGTAGGACTAGTATTTTAGAAAGAAACTTCCACAGTGTACTGGCTGGTTTAGGTTGGGGCAGCAGGGCAGGGCCACAGAGGCAAGTGTCTTGATGCACTTGAACAAACCTGAAATTTGCTAGAATATAAAACCCGGGCCTCAGACACCAGCTAGTCTAGCTTGATGTGGGCCTAAACACAAACACGCCCCTCACTCCTCAAATCCCCTCATCATACAGGACAAAGAGAGTACTAGGGATGTGGCCAAGGTCATGTAGCCAGCAGTACTGGAGCCAGGTCTCCAGGCCTTTTGTGAATCAGACACTGGTCCTGAGATGCCAGCCTTGTACCCCAAGCCCACACCTTACCTGTACTACCGAGACAGCTACAAAAGCCAGGCTTGGCGTCCTTCATTTCTGAGTTTTTTGTTCTCTCTGTATAAGGGACAAGGCCAACATAGAAGAGATGCCTGCAAATATTTGCTGATGAAGAAATTCTCAAAAGTTTTGGCTCTGGTCCCTGGGGACCGTAACCTTTGCCTCCTGCCGAGGCCATGGGGCGGGCTGTGTGGGCCTGGGCCAGTTCCTCTATGCTGTGTCTGCCTTATGCAAGGCTGCTTGTGCAGCGGGAGGATGGGAGGGTATTGCCTTGACCACATTTGAGTCCCAGGAGAGACTTTGAAGGTTGCACTTGAGAACTGTCCTCAGTCTCAGAGGCAGGGGTTGAGGGTGAAGGTTTGGGGTTTTATCGCTGGATTTTCTAACTGATGGTTGGGGCAAGGCCCAGGAATGCGCATGTCACCAGACCACTTCCTTGTGGAGAAAAGTACTTAGGATGCAAAGGGCAGGGCTTAACCTCTGCGCTCCTGCACTGAGTGCTGTGAACCAAGCCCCAGGAACACAGTAGGTCTCCTGGAAGTATTTTAGGTTTCTCTTGGTGAGACAGGAAGAGCCTGACTCCACAGCTTGACCGGCTGGTTGGAGTCCCGCTCTGCCTTGCTGGCATGGTTTCTCCAGCTGCAAAAGGAGAGAATGATGATGCTATCTCTAACTTAGTTACCATGAAGATGCAAAGAGCTGATACTCAGCCTGGGGCCTGGCACACAGGAAGGGCTTGGTAGATGGTGGCTGTCACTCAGATGCTAGGACAGCTGGGCCTGTGCAGCTCAGCTCTTTCACTGGCCGCGTCCCCCTGCTCCCTCCAGGCCATCCAGAGTCGCGACCGCATCCAGCTACAGTATTCACAGAGCCTCATTGAGAAGGATCAGTACCGCAAGCAGGTGCGGGGGCTGGAGGCCGAGCGGGATGAACTGCTGACCACGCTCACCACCCTGGAGGGCACTAAGGCGCTGCTGGAGGCCCAGCTGCAGCGCAGCCAGGGCGGCTCCTGCCTCAAGGTGAGAGGGGTCAGGCATGCAGTGGCTTGGGGTTCCAGCAGGAGCTGGGTATGGGTTTGTGAGCAGGATGGGGACATGTACATTTCTGAGTTTCTGGTGTTGTACAGACACTGAGGATTGTTTGAAGCCTGTTTGTGCACATACTTGGGTGAGTATGTTGGAATGGAAAACATAGACTTTGGAGATCAGCTAGTCTAGTGTGGTATGGGCCTAACAGTCCCCCAGAGACCAGCTAACCTAATCCCCTTCTGTTAGTCAGTTTTCCATTTCTGGGATGAAACACCTGGCACACACAACTTTCAGAAGCAGAGCGTTACTTTGGCTCACTGTTTCTGAGGTTTCAGTCCATGGTCAGCTGCCAAGGCAGAGAAGAATGGTGCAGGAAGGCTGCTCACCTCCTGAGAGCCAGGAAGCAAGAGAGGTAGGGAAGAGCCGGAGGGGCTGAGGCCAAGTACTATAGTCCCCAGGGTCACAGCCCCATAGTCCACTCAGGAGTATGCTTTGCCACTCTCCTATGGGTCTCTCAAGCCAATTATGTTGATAGTCAAGATTAACTACCACACCCCTCACTGTACAGGACCCAGAGGGGTTGGGGGCTTGCCTGTGGTCACAGCCAGGTCCCCAGACCATTTGTCAGTCAGACATTGGTCCTTGGGCTACAGCCAGCTTTGCTTTTTCCTGTCCTCAATGGCTTATCTATGAACTTGGTGGGCCTGGCAGTGATGCACTTGGCCTGGAAGAATACAAGGAGGAGGCAGAAAGCTGTGACCTCTCACATGTTAGAAACTCCTGTGACTCCTTTGCTCTTAGGAAAAGACAGGTACTTCACCATGCCCAAGAGGATATGCAAGTTGGGTGCCTCCTTCCCTTTAGCTTGGTTCTTTGGGTCTCCTCATTTTCTTTCTGAATGTGTCACAGTCCTGCCTCAGGGCCTTTGTATATGTGGTCCATCTACCTAGACCATGATCCCTAACTGTATCTACTTGGCACCTAAACATCTTAGAGTTCTCAGTTCAAAACCTACTTTCTCTGGACAGCATGCTGATGCCTAAGGCCGGGTGAGGTTTTTAAGAGCTCCCTGTGCCCTGGGTACCTTCCTTCTGCTATCATCACCCTTGGGGTGATCATGTTCCTCTGCTGGTTTGTAGTCTGTCTCCCCTTGAGCCTCTGAGCTCCACAAGGGCTAGAACCTGGCTCGCTGTGTCCCAACTTGGTTTTGTGCCTGCTGTGTGGCCGGCCCAGCCTCAGCCTTGCTCCCCGCTCCCTCGTCCTCTTTCAGGCCTGTGCCTCCTCCCATTCCCTGTGCTCCAACTTCAGTAGCACCTGGAGTCTCAGCGAGTTCCCTTCCCCGCTGGGAGGCCCGGAAGCAGCAGGGGAAGTGGCTGTTGCAGGGGGATCTGAGCCTCACACCTCGGTAAGATGCCCACCTGCCCCAGATATGGGGGTCCCAACAATGTTCTTACAACTGCCAGCATTCGGAGTGTGCTCCAGTTTACCAAAGGTTCCACCTCCCAGGGGAGGCCCAGACATTCTTTAAGTCTCCCAGGGCACTTGGGCACCAGGAGACCCAGTGAGCTGCTCATGCACATGGATCTCTTGGGCCCTGGTTCTCTGCTCTGGGCTGGGATGGTAGTGGGCTGGGGAGGTGACGTATGGTCTGTCCTGGTGCTGTAGGAGGAGGCCGCTGACAGCGAGAAGGAGATCAACCGCCTGTCCACCCTGCCCTTTCCCCCCAGTGCCGGCTCCATCCTCCGCCGGCAACGTGAGGAGGACCCTGAACCACCTAAGAGGTAAACAGACCGGAGAGAGCATGGTTGACCCAGGAGGTTGGTGGGAGACCGGTTCCTGAACAGCCGCCACCCTGGGCCCCATGCCAGAGTCAGGTGCACACACACAGTCACCTCTCTTATGTGCCTGGAGCTCTGCAGACCCAAGTGTCCTAGGAGGGACCGAGTCAGGGGTAAGACAGGGCAGAAGGACAGAGAGCACCCAGGTGGGAAAGTGACTTGAAGATCTCAGAGATCCTCAGCCCAAGGGGAAGCCTGATGATGGCCTAGGACCAAGGGACATGGAGAATGTTTCCAGGGGTCAAGGACCTAGGGCAGGAAAAAGTCCGGTCCCAGGTTCAAGTGTCAACTGAGGCAGAGGCCAGAAAAGTCAAGTCATCTCTGCAGATGGCGAGGCCGAGGCCAGGTGTTGTGCCTCTGGGCCACAAAGGGAAGGCAGCAATGGGGCGAGTGAGGGAAGAGGAGTCAGAGGAGGCTTCCAGGAGGAGCTGGCTTGGAAGGACAGCCAGCCATAGCACGACATGTGGCAGAGGCCGGACCTTAACTTCTTGCCCTGTGACTTTAGGGGAGCCAGGAGGCAGGGTGCCCAGTGCTTAGACCCTTGACTGGGGTCCAGCCTGCATTTGCCTGGGACTGTGGGACCTTTAGTTAGCCTGGGGGTAGGAGGGAGAGGGGACAGAGACCCCGCTGTGCCTCACCTCCTGTCCCCTCCCTGCCCCTCTCTGCCCAGGTCCTTCAGCAGCATGTCGGACATCACAGGTAATGGCCTTGGGCTCCCTGGGGGCTCATCCCACAGAGGCACTTGCAGTCCACCTCAGGCCCATGTGCCTGTTCTGCCCATGGCCTGTGTCCCTTCTCTGAGGCCGCACTGTGTCCCTGGTCAGGGCCTGCTCAGGAGGTCCTTGGGGACTGGTTCAGGTTGCCCAGCTAACTCCTGCCCCGGATGTGGCATGTGGGGCCCCTGAGCCCATGCCCAGCCTGCTGTCCTCTGGGAAACCAGAGGGTCACCCTGGTGGTTCTGAACCAGCAGGGCTGGTGTCTCACCGCACCCCTCTTCTCTCAGACCGAGGCTGTCCTTGTCTCCCAGACCCCTGAGCTTCACTCTCCCTCCACAGGGAGTGTGACGCTGAAGCCCTGGTCCCCAGGCCTCTCTTCGTCATCTTCCTCCGACAGCGTGTGGCCTTTGGGAAAGCCGGAAGGCCTCCTGGGCCGGGGCTGTGGCCTGGGCCTCCTCAACAGGTAACAGCCATTTGGGCTGTGTGGGGCTGGGGCCGGCTTTATGCCTGAGACTGAGATGGGTGGGGGTGGGAGGCAGGAGGGATCCCCAAGCCTCTGCTTTGAGCAAGTGTGGAATATTTAGGCCTTTAGACACGGGTGGACCTTAGATTAAAGCCCTGTTACGGTTTTTTATCATCTCTTTGACTTGGGCTGGTCGCCTCTCCGCCAGCCTCAGTTTCCTCCCTGGTGAGAGGGGGACAGTGATCTCTCCTTGTGTGGGTGTTCTGAGGTTCATGACTCAGAACCTGACCCTGCCAGGCGTGTAGTAGCTGCTTAGTAGGTAATAGTGGTTACTTTCAGGCTCCCCTTGTCCCAGCTGCAGGACTGAGCCATCCTGCTGATCATCTTGCTGGGGGTGGGAACTGGGGCCACTGTGGGAGTCTCCACAGGCTGGAACGGGAGTCACAAAGCATCAGTGAAGAAGGCACCACGTGTGTGTTGGTGGTGGGCCCTGTCCATGCCTCTGGTGGGTGGAAGGAGGGGTGGGGGGACAGCAGGCTGCACTGAGAATGTGACGGTGACCTTTGAGCTCATCTGGGGCAAGGTGAGCAGCTGCAGGGAGAACCAAGGCTGACCAGGGAGGGAACAGGGGGGTCTGTGAGTCACGGTGGGAACACGCGGACTTTGGCTTGTACCGTCTGGGAAGCTGGGGTGGGTTTGGTCATTATTAACTGTCAAGCCTGCTGCTGGCCGCTTTACAGCATTCTCTGTCCAGGGAGGAGGTGTTATCTCAGAGGAGGAAACTGAGGCTTAGAACTTTCTTACAGTCACACAGTGGAGAAGTGCCTGGGGCAGGGCTGCCGTGACCTGGTCAGATTGTGGTTGGGAGCACTGATGGTCTGCACTAGAATGTGGGTCGGGTTGTAGGATGTGTTAGGGCAGAGCAGGACTGCGGGCCTCCTGCCTCCCAGAGGCCGCTTGTCCAGGCCCGTGTCCAGGCCCTGCCCCCACCCACACCCCCTGCGACATTGTTTCTGCCTGTGCAGGACGTGCTTCTGGGGGAAGGGGTGGAGGCGCCTCCCTTCCTGCCCGCCTTGGCCCTTCCTCCCTTCCTCTGGCAGGGGCCCTGGCTGCGGGCCAGGGGGCGCCAGGATGCAGCCCAGGGAGCAGGGGGCTCTGCCCATGCCTGCCTCAGCCGCAAGCACATGGGACCACCACTGCTGACCCTGTCCTTGGGGAGGAGGCAGTTGGAGGCAAAGCATAGAGTCGGGGGGGCAGGGGTGCTGAGAGGGAAAGGGGAACAGGCAGGGAGGGAGGTCAGGGCCTGAACCTGACCCAGTGACTCATCTATGTCCTGGGAAGAGTGGGCTTTGGAGCCAGCTTTCCATCTGTGCTGTCTGCTGCTGCTTCGGGGCTGTGATAGGACACTGGATTTTCCAGAGCCTCAGTCTTCTGCTTTGTGTGTTTTGTTCTTTCTTTCTTTTTCTTTTTGGTACTGGGGATTGAACCTGGGCCCTTTGCACTGAGCTACATCTCCAGCCCCTTTTTTATTTTCATTTTGAGATAGGGTTTTGCTGCATCTGTGAGTTGTAATCATTCTGCCTCAGCCTTCTGGAGTGCTGGGATTGCAGGCGTGCTCCATCACATCTGGCTGTGTCAGAGCTACTCGCGCTTACGTAGAGTGCCCACTCCCTGCTGGGCACTGCGATGGGTATTTTCTTGCCTCTTTCACATGTCCTGCTGTTTCTTCCCCTCAGCCTCTGCTGCCCGTTCCCCTGGGTGCCCTGTGCTCTCCTCTCTGCCAGCAGAGCAGGCAGGGCAGGGGAGGATGGGCAACTGGGGCCATGCGGAGGCTGAAACACCAGTGGCCAGACAGAAAGCTGGGTGGGGAGACCACAGGAGAGGCCCGGGTGAAGTGAGGTGCTGGGCAAGGAGGAGCAGGCAGGCAGCATTTGCCAGAAAGTTGGGGCGCCATCTCTGCACAAGCTCCACCCCGCCCAGACTTGCTCACGTGGTCTCTGGGTCTCTAGGACCTTTTGTCCTTGCACAGAAAGGGCTCTGATGGGTCGGTCGGGGCCTGACTTTGTTATCCAGCTGCTGTGCCTCCCTTGCCAGGTTACACCTTCCCCGTGCCTCAGTAACCCTCATCTCTAATGTGGGCACAATCACAGTCACCTCCCACAGGGATGTTGGGAGGATTACGTTTGGTCATTTGTGTGGCATCCTTAAGTCTCAGCGTCACTGGCCCCTGCCTGGTGCAAAGCACTCATAGATGCTGCCTGGATCTTCCCATGGTACCCTGAGTGCCTGTTGCTGCTCAGAGCCAGCAAGTTCAACCATCTCAGGCCCTGAGCTCCTGGCCTGCCTGCAGGTCCTCCCCTCCTGGATAGGCCAGCCTCATCCTTCCCACAGGGAGGGTTGGGGTCCCTCAGAGGTCAATCTAAGAGGCCCAGGCATGCAGCCCCTCCCCCACATCATTGTCCCCCAAACCCTGCACATCAGTGCCTGGGACTGGGAGGGATGAACTGGCCCAGTGAGTCTCAAGGACTCTGGGAAACAGGATGCTGCTCTGGGAAAGCTCAGAAAAGTCATTTTGTGACCTGGGGAGGATGGTGAGGGTGTCCTGGAGGAGGGGGTGCCACAGCTGATCTTTAGGGAGCAGCAGGTGTGGGCGGGAAGAGCCTGGGGAGCTGAAGGTCATCTTGATGCTGGAATTGCAGGGGTAGGCTGAGCAGGAGGCTCCCAAGGGCCTGGTACAGGTTGCTTGCTGGGCTGTTGTCCACAGGCCATGGGGGTCAGTGGTATGTGGGTTTGAGACAGGTGAGGAAACTGAGGCCAGAGAGTGGTGCTTTGGCTTGAACCACACCTGACAGTAGTGGAAGTTGGACTTTTCTTGAGCACTTGGTGATTGCTGGGCCCTGTCCTGAGAGCACCCCGAGTTTAAATGATGCTAAGTGTTAGTGAGTGGATTTGCAGTAGACCGGTCATCTAGGCCCAGAGCTCTTGCTGGTGCCCTCTGACCCTGTCTTCAACTCTCTGAACATACCCACAGGGAGAGAAAGCTGGGGTGCAGCCCGGAACAAAAGCTGGAGAGACAGTAGTGGGATTTACCTGGGAGGAGGCAGGGTTGTGTTTCCTATCCCATTCCATGAAAACCACAGAGATAAATTTATCAGGAAGGAGTGGGGAGGCAAGAGACAAACAAAAATACAGCTAATCAGGACCCTGAAAATCTCAGAGCCCTCGGAGGGCTCAGTCCCCAGCACTTGCCGGTCCTGCAGGCTTGGGAGTTGGTGACTTACATGTGTTTTTTGCCTCTGTAGTGGGCTGAACACTGTATCTTCACACTGAGCCACATCCGTAGACTTTTCTTTTAAATTCTTTGGCCCTGGGAATTGAACTTAGGACTTTGTGCTTGCCAGGCAGGTGGTTGTGCTGCTGAGCTATATCCCCAGCTCCAGCCCTTTTTTATATTGAGCAAGGGTCTCACAAATTGCCAAGTTGCCCAGGCTGACCTCGAACTTGGTCTTCCTGCCTGGGCCTCCAGAGTACTGGGATTGCCGGGGATATAGCTCAGCGGCGTAAGTGCTTGCCTGGCAAGCCTGAGGTCATGAGTTCAATTCGCGGTACCAAAAAAATACCAGAGTACTGGGATGAGAAGCACTCACCACCACACCCAACTTGCATTCTTTCCTTTTTTTTTGGCAGTACTGGGCATCAAACTCAGGACTTTGTGCTTGCAGGCAGGAACCTACTCCACTGAGCTATATCCCAGCTCAACTTGAACTCTTTCAAGGATAGGACTCAAGCAACCAGTTTCTCTGCCTGTATCCTGGGCACAGCGCCCCCTGGGGTGTGAAGCTGGACTGTGTGGTGTCAGCCATTGGTCAGCTGGGTCTTGGGCTTCCCAGTTCTTCTCGGCCTTTCCACGTCCCCTCTGTGCAGCCAGGGCAGTATAGGACTGTCAGCTTCCACCTTCAAGCCTGGCCCCTGGGGCCAAAGGTTCCTGTTCCCAGAGGTGCCCTCTGGGATGTCATTGCAACCTGGCACACCCTAGGCTGCCAGCAGATGGCAGTTGGTTAGATCTGTGCTGCAACTGTGGGGTGGTGGGGAGCTGTCCTGGGGTGCCTCTTCCGTGGGCTCTGCACAGACTGTAGCCTCAGCCTTTCCCCATGGCCAGATCCTCACGGCAGGGGCTTGGGATCAGTTTGTCTCTGAGCCTGCCCACAGAACCTCATCAGTCCTGATCAGGGATAAGTGATCTTGGTGAATCTGTCTCAGTTGTCAGCGGCTTTCACTGCCTTCATGGGCTGGCTGTGACCTGACCTTCCTGGGGGTGCTTTTCCTGGATGTTAAATTAGTAATCAGGGCACGGAGCTGAGCATGCTGCCTGGCACATGGGCGATACCTGATAAGCACTGGTACCGCTGTCATTGTGATGCTGTGCACATCCTGTGCTCTGTCCTGTGCACCGAGCTTCTCTCCACCTGTCACCAAACATGTAGCCCCGGGGGCTCCCCCCCATCCCAGTGGCAGCCAGCATCTTCTGCCTTTGGTTGTACTCTGATGGCACCTCCCTCCTGGCCTTTCAAGTGACAAGTGGGGATTAGCCTTTGCTGCGAGCCAGGCCCTGGGTTCGGTGCCTTCGGTGCCGGGGACTCAGCCTGACCATGAGTCTGGTACTGAATGCATTTCTGGTAGGAATAACAAAAGGGGAAATGCAAATGGACAAGCTCCCTGCCCTGTGCATGCCCTGTGGTTGGGGGCGGGGTGCTCATTGTAGGCCACTGCGTCTGGCTGGTTTTGACTTGCACTTTGAAGAAGGAGCAGCATTCAGGCAGATGGCAGGCCTGGAGGGGAGGGTGGTGCTCCAGGCACAGGGTCCCTTCAGGCAGTGACCTGGGAATAGATCAAGGCATGCCTGGGGAATGGAACCACTGCATCAAAGCAAATTCCTACACTCCTCTCTCCTCAGGTCGCTGGCCATCCGAATGCCTGGCTGGAGCCCCTCAGGGGTCCGAGAGTCCCAGGACAAGGGCCCAGATAGCCTGCCCTTCCGTGGTGACAGATGGTCTGGGGCAGTAGTGCGCAGGGTGCTGTCTGGCCCTGGTTCAGCCAGGACCGAACCAAGAGAGGTGAGGCCCTACCTCCTGAGCCGGGAGTAGAGTTAGTGTTTTACCCAGGGTAGGATGCTGATTGGCAGAGCAAGGTCACTGGGTGGAGCTTTAGGGTGTGGCTAAAATAGAAGCAGGCTTCATGATTGGCTGGCTGCTGGTTGCCTTGCCTCAGGTAGTTTTAAATAAAATCTGATTGGATAAAGGCTGAGAGGTGGGGTAGACTGACCGCATTTTGACAGAGTCCAGCCCTTAAAATAATTTCTTTAATTCCCTGCTGGGTTATCTCCTAGCCCAGGGCCGAAGGTGCTGGCCTGGAGGGGGAAGGCGTGGAGGCCGAGACCCAGCAGAGATCCGTGGTGGCGTCCATGCTCCCCTCACGACTGGACTCAAAGGGTAAGCCTGGCCTGGGGCAGGGCCTGGGAGCTCCTGATTCCCAGAAAGCCAGAGCCGATGGCCCCAGGGCAGGACTCTTCCAGCCTAGGGTGCAGTGGTAGAGAAGGGCGGAAGAGATGCTTCACCCGTCTCCTGCCTCCTGCCGAGCTGCAGGCCTCTTGTCTGATCTTGTACCCTTTCTCTTTGAGTTTCCCATGAAAGGAACACTGCATTAAGAATCCATGGACCTTGGTTTGAGTGCTGGCTCTGTCCTTAGTGGGTTCAGTGGCCTCGGGGAATCCCCACCCCTCTGAACCCGCCCCTGGAGGAAGAAAGGAGGAGTCCTGGCAGCTGGGTCTGGAGAGGGCAGTCCCTGTGGCCCTAAGACAGCCCCCTGACTGCACGTCACCTCTTGTGCTCCCTTCTTCTCCCTGCCCTGTGCATGCCCAGCCTGCCAGTCCTTCCACGAGGCCCTCGATGCCTGGGCGAAGGGGCCAGGAGCCGAGCCCTTCTACATTCGAGCCAATCTCACCCTGGCTGAGCGGGCGGATCCCCACGCCCTCTGTGTGAAAGCCCAGGAGATCCTGCGGCTGCTGGAACCGGCCTACAAGCGGCGGCAGGAATGGTTCTGCACCCGGGTTGACCCCCTGACGCTGCGGGACCTGGACCGGGGCACAGTGCCCAATTATCAGAGGTGAGGTGGAGCTAGAAGCCTGGGGATGGGGCCCCGTGGGGAGCTGGGTCAGGATGGGGGTGCTCTTTCCTCCTGTAATCCCCTGCTGTCCTCTGGGACAGGATGGGGGCGGAAGAGAGAAGAGCAGGGGCTTCCTTCTCCCTCCAAGTGCGTGACACGACTCCCTCCACAGAGCCCAGCAGCTCCTTGAAGTCCAGGAAAAATGCCTGTCCTCTAGCCGGCACCGGAGCCCCCGCAGTAACGTGAGCAGGGCTGGGTGGGTAGGGAGGGGCCCAAAGGGTGTGCGCTGGCTCCATTTTCTGAAGCCCTGGGGAGGAGGAAACATAGCCACCCCTGCTCCTCTGCTGGGATTTAACTGATCATCTGCTGTGTGCCCAGCAAACAACAATGGTTTTGCCTTCTAGGGTGGGTGAGAGATTAAATGAGATAAATTTTGTCCACCATCCTGGAGCAGTTCATGCATACAGTAGGCATTTGATAACAGACATGTTCCTTCTCCAGTCCCTAGTGAGGGGCAGATTGGGTCACCACCCTCCGTCTGAGAGGTTAGATCAGTGAGAGGCGGTGTTGCTGGAGTGCAGGCTGAGCATGGGCCTAGGGAGATGGGCGGTATGGGAACTCTAGCTCTAGTGCTCAGTAGCTAAGTGACTTTGGACAATCACCTGAACCTCTTTCCTGCTGCTCCCTGTCCCATTCTTGGGGTGGTTTTTTAAATGTGCAAAACGGGGTGGTTACTCCCCCTGCCTCCTGAGCAGTGTGTAGCTGCAGGGAGTCCATGCACACCCGAGGCCAGGACTTTCCCCTGCCGGCTTCCGTATCTGGCAGGTTGGGGAGAATTAGTGCTCTCATACTGGATTCATTAATCTTCCACCCCACAGCCACAGTGGTATTGCACTGAAGAGCACCCAGAGCTGGGGACAAAGGCTCCTTTTGGTCTCCAGCCTCAGCTTGCCCATCTTTAAGGTGGAGCGCTCATAAAGTTCCTCTAACTGGCTCTGCTGGACGTGCTATCATGTGTCCTTAGCAATGGCCGCCCTCTTCCTCCTGGGGCTGTGAGGGGCGGGGAGTGGCCAGACACCCACATGAGCCTGGACAGCAGGCAGAGGGGCCTGTGCTGCCTGGGCCTGTTTCCTCTCCTGTGTCCCTAAAGTGGAGGTGGTGGACATGCCCAGTGACCCTCATCCCCTCGTGCCTCCCCAGCTGAAGAAGCGGGCCCTGGGGCTGGTGAGGCCCAAGCCTGTGGGGGGCTCTGCAGGGGACTCCTCGGAGCAGCTGCTGCCAGAACCCTGCTCAGGTGAGTGAGTGGGGTGTCCTGGGTTGTTTGTGGAGCCCAGGATCATGGGCATGGGGGTGTCCTTTGGTCCAGCTGCTCTGGAAGGACTGTCCCAGCAGGGCTCCGGCCCGTGGGACAAGGCTCCCCCTGCTGGTAGAAGGGCTGCCACAATTGAGGGGACCTTGTGGACAGGAGCTGCTGGTTGGGACCGTGGCTGCAGGGTGCTGATCATGGCCTGTCCCCGTGTGCCATAGGGTGTGGCTGAGCTACATGCTCATGTGTGATGGCAGAGGCTGTGAGGACCACAGGGAGGTTTCTTGGAGGCAGCAGGGTGAGGCCACATCAGGGGCAGCAGCTGGGGGAACCCAGAGGAGGGTGAAGCAGTTCTGAGGTGCAGGGGTCAGAGGGTGGTTAGGAGACTTTTTTAGAAGAGAAGTTGTTTCCACTGTGGCCTTTGAGGATGAAGAGGTGTTTGCCTTGGGTGGAAGGCACAGTGCAGGCATGGCACAGAAGCATGGCTGCCTGTGGGGGCTTTGGAGGACCACGGCACAGCAAGTGGGTATCGAGCACATTGCTGGGCACAGGGGACTCAGTGGTCCCTTCCTCATGTCTCTCAGGGAGGCTGACACTGTCACATTAAGTTACCATGAACTCAAGAGGCCTGAGATGTATAACGGGCATCTGGCAGGGCCCTGCCCACTTGGGCACCAGGAGGTGGCCCTGGATGCTGAGGGGCTAAGGCTGGCTGAGCTGGGAGGTGCAGGGCTTGGAGCTCTGGGCAGCCACATGTGTGCAGAAGCCCTGTGACTGGAGGCATGGAGGGCAGAGAGGTGGGATGGGTCTGTGGCTCCCACCGTTGGGCCCTGGGGCAGGCTGTGTCATCTGGAGGGTGTGGCCTCTGGCCTGTGAACCTGGGAAGCCTCTGGCACCTTGAAAGCAGGGGAGTCACCTCTTGGGACTGCTGTTTTGAAGCCTCTCTGGCAGCTGAGTGGAGAGGGACCTGTACAGGGCAGGGCGGAGGCAGAGGATGAGAGAGGGGCCCACAGCACTGGTCCCAGCCAGGAAGTGGGGGAGCCCTGCAGAGGGTGTGTGTGTGTGTGTGTGTGTGTGTGTGAGAGCCAGCAGGACTCAAGAAGGGAAGAAGGGATGGGTGGCAGGGTGGGTGTGATGCTGGTTTGGAGTATCAAAGGCAAGAACAGGCCTCATGCACCCCACGCCCTCCCTGCTGCAGAGCCAGAGCAGAGCCTCAAGCCCTACAGCCTGGTGCGGCCACTGCTGGTGTCCGCACTGCGGCCAGTGGTGCTGCTGCCTGAGTGCCTGGCGCCCCGGCTTATCCGCAACCTGCTGGACCTGCCCAGCTCCCGGCTGGACTTCCAAGTGTGCCCAGCAGGTAAGCCTGCACCCCGGGAGGGCGGGCTAGGGTGCTGGAGCAGCAAGGCCCAATGCCCTGCACCCCTTCTCTCCCTCTTGCTCTGCAGAGAGCCTCTCTGGGGAGGAACAGTGCTCACCCTCGGCACCCGGAGCCCCAAAGGCCCGACCTACCACCCCTGGGCTGGGCAACAGGATCCGCACCATCCAGGAGTTGGTTGGAAAGGTAGGTGCTAGGGGCCCTGGGCCCAAGGGGGCTGGGCTGCCCTTTTGGGCTAGCATCGTGCTGCCTATAGGGGTCCTCAGTTTCCTCACCTGTGGTGTGAGCAGGTTGCGGCCTTTGCCCTCACCTGGGTCACCTGGGAGGTCCTTACCTGTACTTCCTTATGCTTGCCTTGAACTTCTCTCTTGTGAGCTGGCCGGGGCTGTAGGGCCCCAGGTAGTGAGGGGTGGTCCCTACAGATGGAGAGGCCCAGGTCCAGAGCAGGGACGTGAGTTTTCTCCATGTCACCCTTGAGCCCAGATCCCTGGTCTCCCTATCGCAGTTATTTGCTCCCTGCCAGGGTCTCTGGGTGAGAACATGGAACTTGCACCTGGGCAGGTGTGATGGGGGACAGTGTAGGGTGGGGCCTAGTGTCCCTGGACTGAGGGTAAACACGGTCTTGCGTTTCCGAGAAGAAACACTGCCTGTTGGAGCTGGGTGCACGGGGCGTTCGGGAGCTGGTACAGAGCGATGTGTACCCCATCGTCATCCACGTGGAGGTGACAGAGAAAAATATCCGCGAGGTCAGGTGAGGAACGGTGGGGCTTGTGGGCAGCTGCGCTCAGGGGATGTCTCTGCCTCTCCAGCTGTTTGCCGTCTGTCTTGCTCACTGTCTCCCTCGGTTTGTCCACTCTTCTTGTCCTCTGTCCCTACCCCTGTTTCTGTGACCTCAGTTCCCTGCTCTGACGCTGCCTATCCTCTCTTTGCAGGGGCCTCCTGGGCCGGCCAGGCGGGCGGGACTCGGAGCTGCTTCGGCAGTGCCGCAGTGCAGAGCAGGCGCTCTGGGGGCTGCCCTGCTCTTGGGTGCAAGTGCCTGCGCATGCGTGGGGCCACGCAGAGGAGCTGGCCAAGGTGGTGCGTGGCCGCATCCTGCAGGAGCAGGCCCGCCTCGTGTGGGTGGAGCGGGGCAGCGGCGGTGGCAGCAGCAGCAGCAGCGAGGCCTGAGGACCCATCGAGGGCTAGCTTCCTGCATCCGAGGCCTGACTTCCTCCATCTGAGGCCTGGGTTTCCTCCACTGGAAACCTGGCTTCCTCCATCTGAGGCCAGGCTTCCTCCCTTGCTGCCAGCCAGTAGGATCCTGTGTCTGTGGCCAGCTGGGCCCTCCCATCCTGAGCCTTCCTTGAACTTTGGACTCTCCAGCGTGGGACCCTTGGCTCTGGGCTCTCACCTGTGTTTGTCACTATGTTGAGGAGCCCATGGGCCAGAGTTTCCACTTGTCCCTGTACTTGCTGCTGTGGGTCTGCCTTCCTGTCTGTCACCCTGTGTCCCTGCGTCCCCACTGATGGGTCTCACCATTATGTCTGTGTCTTCTTAAATGCCTACCCTGGAGTCTGAGTTCTCACACCTGTGCACAGGTTTACACAATCAAGTTCTCACAGGGCAGGCTGTGGTTCTGTCCCTTCCCCTGGGTCCACAGGGTCTCCGTTGGCCCTCAGTTGAAGGAGCACTGAGCCTGGCTCCTTGTGACCCCCATCCACCAGCTCACACATCTTGTGTACCCTACCACCTGTGGCCATGGTGGCTGCCTCGGTCCCCTGTCACTTGTATCCCTTGTGCTTCCTTGTGTGTATATGTGGGTCTCTCCTGTGTAAATGTCACACCCACCCTCTGACACTTGGGCACTAACAGGTGTGTGTTCCCTGAGAGCACACCCAGGATCATGTTCTCACAGCTGCCCTGCCCCAAGCCCTCAGGGCCCAGTGGGGTGGCTACCTGCCCTGAATGTATGCCTGTGATTACTAACAGGCCTTTCACTCAGAAGCTGCACAATATGGAACATTAAACACGTTGTCATACATGCTGGTGGCCTCTCTTGCTTGGGGCCCCTCTCTGCTCCTCCCCTCTGTCCTCACTTCCAGCTCTGGCGGATTCCACCTTTCCAGCCAGATTGCCCATGGGGAGGGTCGGATTTCTTTCCTGGCTCATCCTGGAGCCGCCTGCCATCTGTGCTAGCATCACCTTACCTGCCCCCAAAGGACAGATGGGGGCCCCACAGATGGGCCACCCAGCGCTCAGCCCTGCCCTGCCCTGTCCTGCCCTGCCCTTGAGACCATGTCCTGTGGAGCATATGGGTCAGCAGGGCCCAGCTGCTGGGTGTAGGGGCCCTCAGTTCCACCAGAAAGTACAGTGGCCTCGGGGAGCAATCCAGACAGACTGGGGGAGATGCCATTGAAGTTGAGGGTTGGATGCTCTTCAAGAAGCACTGCTTGGTTTATGTGACTAAATTTGAGTGGCCATCTTTTGTCCCAGTGATGAACTTGAGCAGGCCCTGAGGGGTGTGAGGGGTGGCAGGTAATGATTGAGTGGGGCCACCCAGGGAGTAGAAGGGAGTGAGCCTAGATGTCTAAATCAGGCTTGGGCTGTGTTGTGTGTGTCCAGGGAGCCTCCAGGAGCCAGGGCAGAGCTGTGAGCCTGCAGGAGCCCACTTTGGGGTTGACTCAGTGGGCTGGGGTGGGCTGTGCTTGGCCCGAGTAGGGGCTGTGGGAAGAGAGGAGCATCCAGCAGCCAGGGGTCATTGAGACTCCAGGGGCTGGGGCTGGGCCTCTTTGGCAGCTGCTGGAATAGACCCTGGGCTCAGGAGGGATCAGGGCTGGGGATTTGAGGACCAGAGAAACTACAAGGGCTAAGGGGCCCAGGTAGGGGGCTGCAGCCCCATCTTTAGAGGAAGGAGGAGGAGGCAAGGAGGGATGCTGGGAGGAAGGTGGTCAAGGGCCTCAGAGGTCCGGCCACAGGACAAGAGGGGGGTTGGGGGGCGCAGAGGGTGCCTGGCTGTCTCCCCTGGGATGGGTGAAGGTCTGGAGCACCGAGGGGACTCCAGACACTGGAGTTCAACCAGCCAGGCAGCCCTCAGCAATGGCCACACTTATCTGGCCAGGGCGTGAGGCCCCTGATGCCTTCTGCTGGGAGGTGAGGCACTGGTGTGCACTGTATGGACTGGCCAGTAGCATTGGGGGAGCCACTGGTTGAAGACTCAGAGACTTGGGGGCAGGGGACAGGGAGGGGCCTTGCCTGGGACCTATAGGCTGCCAGCCACCATGACAAGTGAGAAGGTGCTCCCCTGGAGGCAGGCTGTGTCCCTTGCCACTCCAGGCCTGCTCTGGTAGAGATTCTCTGCCCTCTGCCCCCAGGTAGCCAGCTCTGCACCGCTCTAGCTATGCTATGGCTGGGCCTTCCATCATGCCAGCTTCTGGCCTCTGTCCTGACTTTTGAGGCCTGGCTGAGATGCCTTCTCCAAGAAGCCTGCTGGATACTCCCAGTACTTGGAGTTTGTCTGGCTCTAGCCCTTTCCTGTCTTGTGGTAGGATGGGGGTCTGTGTGACCATCTCTGGATGGTGGAGGCTCCTTGGGGTTGAAGATGGGGTTTGCTTGACCCTCACTATGCCCTACCCAGTGCTTGGCCTGTGCATACCTGGATCTGGGAAAGGCTGTGGCCAGCTGCTTTGCCACCCTTGGCCACATCTGTCCTAGGTGCCCTTTCTGTGAGGTGCAGAAGCCTGGGGTCACTCCAGGCCATGCTTTGGTTCCTAGGTTTTTGCCTGGGAGCAACTGGGCTGGGATTTGAACCCAGGATAAAGCCTGAGATTGTCCCTTGGTGATGCTGTTCTGAGAAGACCGGCTGTGAAGGGGCCTGGCTGGGGGCTGCCCCTAGGAAGATGGCTTAAAAAGTCTAGTTTCCCATTCCTGTCCTCTTGTCCTAATGTAGGGCTGGGCCACTGCAGGCCAGTCCCATTCACCAGCCATCTGGCACTCTCGGATTTAATTAGCAAGAATTTCCTGAGCGCCTAGTATGTTCCAGGCACTCTTCTAGGCACTGGGGCTGGGGATTCCATGATTAGAAGAGAAGAAATCTGTGTTCTGATATACTCATGAAGGAGACAGACAATAAGTGAAATAGATAGGACGCTGAGAGATGCACGTCCTTTGGAGAACACACAGCAGGAAAGGGGGCCCAGCAGGACAGGTCTGGGGGCCTAGGAAGGAGGGAAGAGGGTCTGCAGTTTAAAAAGTAATCAGGGCAAGCCTCCTGGGGGAGGTGATATTCATGTAAAGATCTGAAGAAGTAAGCAAGCAGGACCTGCTGATGTCTAGGGGAAAGTGCTCAGGAGTAGCAGGTGCAGAGGTCCTGAAGTTGGCGAGTACCTGGCCTGAGGCTGAGGGAGCCCAGGGAGGATCCAAAGGTGGGAGCCAGAACTGGGCTGGAGCAGGGGAGGGGAGGGGTATGAGTGACTTCAGAACAGGAGGGAGGGGGCGCTGGAGAAGGCCCTCTATCTGTCTTCTGTCTTGCCTGGGACAGCAGTAGCTACAGCGACTGCCCTGTGAGGTGCTCAGGGTGGGCCACTGCCAGGGGGCAGGGGCGAGATAAGGGCTGGGAGAGCAGGCTTCCGCGGCTTCTTGTCTGAGCTGCTCCATCGCGGTGCATGCCTCTGAGCCTCTGGGCCCGATGCCTCGGCTATAAACTGGACACGACCTTCCCAGTGCTGTGTGGAGACGGAGGGGCTGAGCGAACTTCCGTGGGTGCGTAAGAGTTGGAGGGAGTCTTCGGAGTGTTTCAAGTCCCAGAGCAATTCAGCGGGAGATGGAGAGCGCACGCAGATGGAGACTGGAGCGCCCACGGCCCCCCCCCCCCGAGGTCCCTGAGAAAGGAAGGCCGGGCTCGCAGGGTCTGTGGGCGCCGCGACGGGGCCGGGCTGCCTTTCCTTCGCGGCGTCGCGTTTCCAGACGCCGCTGGGCCCGGTCGCCCCGCCCTCGGGCTGAGGCTGAGGCCGAGGCAGAGGTTGAGGCGGGGGCGGGGGCGGGGCCCGGCGGCCCGCAGGCAGCGCAGGCGGCCGGATCAGGTGGAGGGCGGCGCTGGCGGCTGGGGGCTCAGCTCCACGTCCCCTCCACCTCGTGCCTGGCGCCTGTGCCCCGCGCCTGTGCCCGGGCCCCCGACTGTCCTGGCTCCCTCCCTGGACTGGCCGGGACACGGAGGCTGAGCTCTCCGGGGTCCCGGTGCCAATGCCCTGCCGGCTGCCCCGGGGCCCGGCTGCGGCGCTGCTCGCTGTCCTATCCCTGGGGCTCCTGTCCTTCTGCCTCCACTCCAGCCTGTCTCCCCGGGGGGTGCAAGAGCATCCTGGGCTGAGAGCTTCGAGTCCCCAGCCCAGTGGGCTGCAGCTTCAGGACGTCTTCATCGCGGTCACGACCACCTGGGCTTTCCACCGCTCCCGTCTGGACCTGCTGCTTGACACGTGGATCTCTAGGACCAAGCAACAGGTGACAAGAGCGCGCGACTTCGGACCCTGGGGGTGGCCCCTGGTTGCAAGGCTCACAGAACTCTTTCTGCTGGACTGGGGTCCAGGCGGCCTCAATCAAGGCTGCCCTCGGTTTGGTTCATCTCTCTCTCTTCCTCCCCTACCCACACCTGTACCTGCTGATGCTGGGTGCTTCTCAGTTCCATCTTCCCTTCTGTTGTGGGCAGCTTGGGTTCCTCACCAGGCGTCTGGTGGTCTGGCCATTCCCTGGTTGTACCAGCAGAGCTTTGCTTTGGAGGGGAGCTCAAGGAGAGGGGGCAAGGAGGTTTGTAGGTGGTGGAAACTCCCAGGCAGGGCACACACCCAGCTCAGCTCAGCCTGACCTTGGAGGCAATGGTGGGTTTGGGAAGCTCGGCTAGAGGCCCCTGAGAGGTCTGGACCCTGACCTGTGCTGTCCCAAACAGGCCCTAGCTCTGAGCGTCGGAGCCCTTGCCCCACCCTGCTGCCGCCTGAGGTGTGCCCAGCTGGCATCTTGCCTACTGCACTGGTTTCCTGTGGCTGCCACCCTGAGGGTGTGTGTGTGTGTGTGTGTGTGTGCTTGGAAGCATGTGCCTGGGTGTCTGCATGGCAAGTGCGTGTGTGTGTGTGTGTGCGCGCGCACGCGCATATTCCCGTATCATGTCCACATGCATGGAGCCTGAGTGTGTGAGACATGCAATGGAAAGAGACACGTGGGTGGCATGGGCATGTGTCTCATGTCTTGAGGGAAGGTGGCTCTGCCAAGGTGAATCTCCTTCGGCACCTCCCCACCCAGTACCCTCCTTAAGCAAAACTAGTGGGTATTGGGGAGCATCTCTCGGAAGGTGGAAGGTAGACACACACACACACACACACACACACACACACACACACACACACCATGTCCCCAGGGTGGCTGCTGGCTCTAGGGAGGAAGTGACTGAGCCATTGGAGGGGAGCTCAAGGAGAGGGGGCAGGGAGGTTTGGGTGAGGTTGAGACCCAGGCAGGGCACGCCTCGTGAGGCCGTGCTCCCAGGGATGCAGACACAGGTGCAGATGTCGGGTGCTCCTGAGATAAACCCTTTGTCAGCACCCTGCTCTGCCTGCGCCTCACACTGCTTCTCATCTTGGGGCGATCCTGGCTCTGCAGCGGGCGGGCAGGCGGAAGCTGCCGGCGCTGGCCCTCCCCACAGACCTTCCTGTTTATGGCACTGTGTCTGTGTACCCGGGAGCGTGGTCTCACGTGGTCTGAGGCTCTTTCCTGTCGTGTCTTCCTCCCCACCTGGGTGCCCTGGCTCCAGATGAGGGAACTGAGGCCAGGGAGGGAGAAGTGCACGCCTGCCCAGTGGGACACAGCTGGGTGTCTTTGTCCTCTGTGGAACCCTGGGAGCCCAGAGCTGCCTGGGTCCTGCCGTGGCAGGAGTGGCTCACTGAGCGGCTCTTTGGGCCTTCACCTAGGGGGCTATTCCTGGCAGCACCAGGCTGGCACAAGAAGGGAGCAGCGTCTCCTGGATTCCAAGCAGGAGATGAATTCATTGTTCTGGACCCCAGAGCAAGGGCAGAGTCTGAAGACCCTGGCTCTTAAACTGAGGGAAGGAAATGTGGTCAGCTGGAGGAAGAAGCTGGGATACAGGGCCCACCCACGCTTGCCACCCAGTATCTTCTCCCTTTGGCTCATTTTTTGCTGTGACCTTGGCCCAGGCCCCCTGCTTCCGGCCCTCAGTTTCCCTGTCTGTGCAGTACGGGAGCTTCCGGAATGGGCCTGAGCTGGTTAACCACAGTGCAGGGCCCCGGCTGGTTAAAGGTGGTGGGGTGGCAGGTGGGCCTTTATGGCAGCAGGCTGGGACTCGTGCACCGCCTTTGTCCCACCAGGCTGAGGGGGAGGCGTGTCTTGTGTGTTTTGTGCTGGAGAGGGGCCTATCTCTTCCTCCCGTCCCCTTGTGGTGGCAGGGGCGGGTGGCAGCAGCAGATGCAGGGGGGCATCTCGCCTCTCCTGCAGCAGATGGTCCTCAGCCACCTCCTCCCCAGCCCGACAGGCTGCTGGTGCCTTTGTTTTCCAGCCTGTGAAGTTTTAACCATTGTCAGAGTCCCCTCCTGAAACAAATCAAATGCCGCCCTGGGCTTAGGAAACTCTGCCCATCACTCCGCGCCAGCCCCAGCGTTCCCAGGGAGCAGAGCTCCAGCAGCCTGACTTCTGTGACCGGCTCCCTCGAGGACTGTGCTGAAAATGGTCTTGGGTTGGGGAAGGAGACCATGTGGGGGTGGGAGCAGGGCTGGCCTTGGAGTGCGGTGGGCAGTGACTAAGCTGAGATATTTGAGGGGGAGTGGGTGGACAGACTGCAGGTGAGGAAAAGAGAGGCCCAGTGACTCCAAAGCTCTGGGTTCCGGAAAGGGAGAAGGCTGAGCTGGCAAGGAGGAAGTGCAGCCTCGCTCTCGTTCAGTTTCTTTCTTTCTTTTTCCTGTGATGGGTGTGGCTTGGAGTTTGCTAAGCATGGGCTCTACCTCTGGTACTCACACCACCGGTCCTTTTAAAAACTTAAAAAAAATAGTTTGTTTTGATTTTTTTTTTATACAGGGCCCCACTGTGTGATTCAGTCTGGCCTTGAACTCACTGTGTAGCCCAGGCTGGCCTCAGAATTGCAGCAATCCTCGACAACAACAACAAAATTAGCTGGTAATCTCAGGACTCGGGATGCTGAGGCAGGAGGATTGTTATGAATTCAGGACTCAGCCTGGGCTACAAAATGAGCTCAAGGCTGGCCTGAACTGCATAGAGCGTCCTTGTCTCAAAAAAACCAAAAAGAAAAAAGAAAAGAAAGAAATTGCAGTGATTCTCATGCCTCATCCTCCTGAGTGTTGGGATTACATGTCTAGCAAGCCCTTCTTTGCAGGAAGAGCTCAGTGTTGCAGTGAAGTCCACCAGGGAGAAGTCCCAGCTGTGGGGGATTTGACAGCTTGGGGCTCAGGCAATGGCCAGGGCTGGTGGTACAGATGGGAGAGGGCCCTGTCTCCTGTGATGGCACCGCCAAGTATGATGGGGAGGACCTGGGCTTGGGCTTGGATCACTCACATTCTCTCTGTGAGAATCAGGGACTCGGCTTGGCTAAGTCTAAGGTGCAGATGGGAGGCAGACTTTAGGCCAAAGGGCACAGAGGTGGCTGCTGCCCGGGTTTCCCTGGGAGGTTGCAGGTGGTAGGACAAGGAGACAACTTAGGCCAGGCTGGTGGTTCCCGGGATGCAGTCTTCCAGTGGGTGGGACCAAGAGATAAATTTCTAACACTGAGAAATTGGGGTTGCCGTAGAAAGGTGGGGTGGGAGTTAAGAGAGGAACCCCTAGAGAAGCTGGAGGGTGTCAGGGAAGGCTTCCTGGGGGAGGTGACACCTGAATTGGGAACTTGAAGGTGGGAAAAAGGCATAGCATGTGCAGAGGCTGAGGGTGCATGTGTGTGTGTGTGTGTGTGTGTGTGTGTGTGTGTGTGTGTATAAGATGTTTGGGGAGGGGAAAGAAATTTGGGCAAAGAGAAGCCCCAGGGGCAGGAGAGGAAAGTCTTAGATAAGACTGCATCAGAAGCCTGTTGTGGTTGTACACACCTATAATCCCAGCACTTGGGAGGCTCAGGCAGGAAAATCTGTGAGAGTTTGAGGCCAGCCTGTGCTACAAACTGAGCAAAGGGCCAGCCTAAACTGCATAGTCAGACCTTGTATCAAAAAGAAAAAAACAAGGGCTGGGGATATAGCTCAGTGGAATAAGCGCTTGCCTAGCAAGCGCAGGGTCCTGAGTTCGATCCCCAGTACCACAAAAAAAAAAAAAAAAAGAAAAAGAAAAAAACAAGACTGCATCAAGTGGCAGACTGGCCTTTATCCCAGGGGAAGTAGGGAGGTGTGGAAGGTGTTAGCAGGGGGTGGTGGGTATGGGCATTATCTGATTCTGGTCCCGGGAGGAAAATAGATGTAAGGAATTGAAGCCGTCTTGGAACAGTCCACTAAGAGATGACCAGGCGCAGGAGCAGTCCTGTGGCCCTGGGCCTTGGGACACAGGTCTGGTTCCCTCCTGCCTCTTCCTGTGCCCAGGTCTTGCTTCTGTCCTTCTGTGCCTCAGTTTCTCCTGAGATAAAAGGAGCAGAGCCTGGCTTCACTGTGCACGCTTCCTCCTTCTTTTGCACACTGTCTCACTCTGCTCTCACATCTGTTGTGGGCCACTGTGTTACAGAAGGGTAAGCCAGGCAGGGCTGCTGTGATCTGCAGGACCAGTTTCTAAAAGAGGTCTATGGGTGGGCAAGGAGGAGCATTTGCATCCAGAGGGCCTGCGCCTGGAGGGAGGACAGGGTAAAGAGCAGGAGATCGGGAGTGTAAGGCTTTCAATATTTCTTCTTGGAACCTTTCTTTCTTTTTCCTCACTAGGAGTTCAGAATTGTGCCAGGACTGGGCAGGTCAGTGCGAGGGCTGGGGAGGCCTTGAAGGTGCTCAGGGGGTAAATGGAGCTGTGGCTCTGCAGGGGCTGGGTGTGACAGTTCCTGCCAGACAGGTGTCCTTGCCCTTGGGCCGCTTCTGGCGAGGGTTCTCTCTGCCTCTCATTCTGTGCCTGCATTTGGTTTATTTACGGCTGAGTAGCTGCAGCCCAGGTGACAAGCAAACCCCAGGTTTACGGGCTGGATTCCCAGCCATGGTTCTTTGCTTAGCCTATTTTATCCTTTGGGAAGGGGACAGATCCTGACATCTGCCTCCTAAGGTGTAGAGAGGATTGTTGGGGAACAGACATGGATTACGGTCCTGGTGGGTGCCTGTCCAAGGGGGAGGGCCAGACTGGGCCATAGTGTACTATTTCTGCATTTGCCTAGGGGTTTGTGGCTGTGAAAGTGTCACTGTCCCCTAAGTGGCTCAGGGCCTCAGGATGTGGGCACAGAGTCCTTTCACAGTCTGGCTCCTGACAGAGTTTAGGATTGCATTTATGTGGCCGCAGATTGGCCACGTGTGACTGGGACATGTGTGTGGCAGGAGAAGGTGTGATTCGGCCAAGGTGTGTGGCTCTGTAAAGGGGATGAGTGTATGTGAGGTTTCAAAAGCTACGTGTGTGTCAGCGTATGTGCATGTGGATGTGTGCGTACACGTATTGTGTGAAAGGAGCAAATGACCATGGGTGTGTGTCTGTCCCTGGAGGAGGACAGCAAGCTGTTGTATGTGGACCCACCGGGGCAGGTGGGCTGTGCATGGCCTGGGGCTGTCCTTGAAGACCTGACCCTGACCCCCCTTCTCCTTCCCAGACATTCATCTTCACTGACGGCGGGGACAAAGGCCTCCAGGAGAGACTAGGTAACTCTGCCCACCTGGAGTTCAGAGGGGTTAAGGCTTGGCTGGTGCCAGGGAAACCTGGGTGGCTGTGCTGTGGCCTGGGGCTTCCCAGGAATCTGAGTGCCCCTCTGACACTGGGGATCCCCTTTGCCAGGGGGGCTGCTGGTGAGGGGAGGGATTGCTTGATGAAGCCCTGGACACCTGGGTCCAAGTGTTTTCCAGGAGGCAGTCCCTCTCCACTCTGTGAGAGTGGGCATTGAGGACGAGCTGGGCCGGGTCCCCTGACTCCTCGCTTTTCCAGGGTCCCACCTTGTGGTCACCAACTGCTCCGCAGAGCACAGCCACCTGGCCCTGTCCTGCAAGATGGCTGCTGAGTTTGATGCTTTCCTGGCCAGCGCACTCCGGTGCGTGATCCTGGGTCTCTTGGGAAGGGTGTCCTCTGCTCAGCTGGAGTCCTTATCTACTATGGTGCGCCTTCCTCACAGAGCTTGCTCAGGGTGGTGCCCAGTACAGAACAGGGGCCTGAAAGGGGCCACCCCCCCAACTGTCTGTTGATTGTAAGGGGCCCCTTAAGTTCACTGTCCCACTTCAATCTTCATAGGTGGTTCTGCCATGTGGACGACGACAACTACGTGAACCCCAGGGCGCTGCTACAGCTGCTGGAAGCCTTGCCACAGGACCGCGACGTCTACGTGGGCAAACCCAGCCTGAACCGGCCCATCCACACCTCTGAGCCCCGGCCGCACAACCGCACGGTGGGGTGGTCCTTCTCTTCCTCCTTCACCCATTGGCCGCTGGCCCTGGGGGGTGGGGCATGGGGCGGGTCTCGGGAGGGGGTGGTGGTGGAGAGGAGGGGTGGGTTCGGGGTTTCAGTTTTGGTCCTATTACTGAGGGTTTAGGCTTTGTGTTTTTGAACCTCGGTCTTGTCTATGAAATGGGGAGACTGAAATAATGCAGGCGAGTCCTTGGTCACCCAAGAGCAGTGGTTTGGACGGGGTCACACAAGTGACTGGAGGCTTTCTGACTGCAAGGCAGGGCTCCTGGCCACCTGTATATTCGTGCAGATCGTTAAAATCCTGGAATGGGGCTGGGGCAGGTAAATCGCTGCTCCTCCATGCTCCAAAACAGTCCTCTCTCTTGGGCACCCCCTCTGGGATCTTCCTTTAAGCAGCAACTGAGCATGGACCCCTGGCTCAAGAGGGGACCCCACCCCGCAACCACCCTCAGCTCCATACCTGATGGACACTGATGAGAGTCTCTAGATTTAGAAAACCAACAAAAAGCCAGAGACCCAGTTGCATTTGACTTTTAGATAAACAGGGAAGGATTTCTTAGCATACATGTGTCCCCAAAGTTGCGTGATTCTCCCCCATCCCCAGATCCCACTGGGCTTCAGGAGGTGGATGGTCCCAACTGCTCGGGCCCCCTGGGCCCCAGGGAAAAGGCGGGCAGGAGGTCCCCCATCTCAGACAAGGCCTGGAGCAGGAGCTGGGTGCGCCGTGGGCCGCTCACCCTCCCGGATCACCATCTGCTTCACTAGGGAAACAGAAGTCTTAATTATCAGCGGCTCATCAGCATCTGAGCTCTAATTAAATCCTCCTGGGCCCCGGGGTGGTGGCGATGGCGATGGTGGTGGTGGTGGTGGTGGTGGTGGTGTGTGGGCCATTCCCTGGGGAGCCCAGGGGTTTCGGGGCATACATACCTCAGCCTTGGCTGCTCACGTGGCTAAGCAGTTTGCCTTCGGGGTTGACTCCCTGCTTTCATGAGCTAACCTTCCTGTCTCCTGATTTTTGGTGACCTTGACCAGTCATTTCACCCTTCTGTGCCTCAGTTTCCTCATCTGTGACACAGGTGACAATAGCTCCTGTTCAGAGGGTGAGTGTGAGAAGAGAAGAATTCAGTGAGTCATCTCTGAAAGTCCTTGGGACAGGATGGAGCATGTAATGGACACTTGTGGGGGTCAGCGGTCAGTGCAGACACCTCAGCTTCGTTTCTGAGCCATGTTTTTCCTGCGCAGGTTCAGTATCCGTCTGGGCTCAGCGAGGCCCTGTCCCTGTTTGGGGAATATTCCTGGCTATGTGTATGATGTGTTCACTCATTTCCACCCCAAAGTGGGGACCCAGAGCTCTGGACTCTAGAGTGTGGCAGAACCCCAAAGTGTCCAGGCTGCTCAGATCCTGGAGTCCCCCAGGGTGAGGCAGCAAAATGAGCAAGAACTCTGGTGTGGGGTCAGTCCCTGAGCTTGGACCTCAGGCCAGCAACCTCACTTCTCTCTGCTTTGGTCACCTCTCCCAAGTCACAGCCCTTAGCACAGGCCAAAGCTCTTAACATTGCTAACTTCTGCTCTCATTACTGTGCTTACCTGGAAGTGGAAGCCACACACACTCATTAATTTTTTTAAAAAGGTGATCATTTACAGGGGTCCTGTGTGTAAGGTACTCTGGAGTCATTTTCCAGCCCTGACTTTTCTCAGGAGAGCAGCTTTTCGAGGAGACTAATCACAGTCTGCAGGAGGAGGGCACCTCTGGGCCAGGAGAAGTACTGGCTTGTGGAAGTGATGCAGATGTGCTCATGGTGACAGCTTCCAGAGAGGGGACGAGGCTTTCTCAAGGTTACACAGCTTGCGGCGAGGAGGCTCAGGCTTTCCCATCGCCCACCCAGGGCTGTCCTCACTGCTGCAGTGTGCATCTGTTAAACACAAACTGTGCACTTGGGAAAGGTTACCTCAGGGAACCTGGTAGACCCACAGATGGTAAAATATTTCCTAGGAGCTTTAGAGAAATGCATGCGTGAATTTGGAGTCTCACAGAGGAGAGGGGAGAAAGCCCCAGGCTGGGCTAACGGTAGCAGGGGTCAGAAAGTGGTTTAAACCTAAAGAGGTGCTCCTCTGATTTAGCTGTCGTGAGGTTTGTGGGCTGCAGGGGTCCCAAGACCTGTCGATACTCCAGGAGATACTCTAGGAGTCCTCACCCTCCTTTTTTTTTTTTGTGTCTTTTTGAGACAGGGTCTTGCTATGCAATTCAGGCTAGCTTTGAGCTCACTGTGTAGCCCAGGCTGGTCTTGAACTAGCAACGATCCTCCTGCCTCAGCCTCTTGCGTGCTGGGATTACAGGCTTGCATGCGCCACACCTGGCCTCTTTTTGTTTGTTTGCAAAAAACCATTCTTAGTCCCAAGAGTTGGGAGCGGCCGTGCTTTGGTGTAGACAATAGCTCTGCCCACTGGTGGCCCTGTAGAGAGCATCTTAGTATAGCACTCTGGGAAGGACTCTGACTGGCTTGCCTGAGTCATGTGCCTATTGCTTAGCCAAGCACTAGGCCAAGGGTTGTGGCCCTGTGCACCATCTTTCCAGAGGATCCACACCCCTGTGACCCAGGGAAGCAGGTGGGTGTTTGGCAGCACCCCCTCTCCAACCACGGGACATCTTTCAGGGAAAGTGGCAAGATGTGCTGAGTGGATGAGGTATCCCATATCCCACTGAACCAGACTCCAGCTGGATTTGGATTAGGGATCTCCTCACTCATAATCAGCAATGTGTCTTCAGGCCAAGGTTCCTTATTTATAAAATGGGCATAACAATGTTAGGCTGTAGGGGCTGGGGATATAGCTCAGTGGAATAAGCGCCTGCCTAGCAAGCGCAGGGTCCTGAGTTCAATCCCCAGTACCGCCAAAAAAAAAAAAAAA
>PVLD010019540.1:0-36153 GCA_004027595.1 Dinomys branickii
TGACTAAATTTGCATGTCTGTATATGGGTCCATACATCTACAATTCGAAGATATCAATGGATAAAGCAACAACTACTGTTGAGACCATATCACCTTGCCTATAGATTAGTTGTGATTGTACTATTTTCTATGATAATGGGTGTCTGTTTGTCAATATGTTTTTGTACTTTTATGTTTCTAAAATAAAAAAAAAAAAAAAGAAAGTATTGGGCCCTCTCATCCAAGATGTTAATGAATAGCTACCGACTGGGGCTTAAATTTTAATTCTTCACCACTGATCACTCCAGAGTCCAACTTTCCTGGCTGTCTGGGTTGCTCAAACACATTGATGGCCAGTCCCTCTACTCTTGTAACTAAGGGGAGAGGTCATTCACTCAAAAGAAACAGGTGCTGTTGGGAAGGGGGGTGGAGGAGGCTGAGGGCCTAAGGAAAACATGGTTCAATGAGGAGCCAACTGGGGTGCTTCTGGGTGGGGATCCTTACTATCCATGGGGGACAGGGCAGCTCTACTCCAGCCAGAGGGGCACAGGGCTGGGGGCCAGAGGTCCTTGGGTCTATTAGACAGGGTGACTGTGTCACCACAACCATGTACTGCAGAGGCAAAGACTGAGCTGCTCATTGTTCTGGAAGGGAAGGCGTCCACCCTACCCTACTGGACAGCCCCGGGCAAGGAAGGAGGCCATGTCTGTCATTCATGTTTACCCAGGCTCAGGGAGATGTGGGGTTCTGCTATGGAACCCTGGGACCCAGAAGGGTTCTTACCTTGGAGGGAGTGTGCTGGTGACCCTAGAAGCTTCTACCACCCTTGTCCAGAACTTCAAGATTATGAGCTTTTGGGAACAACCCATCTGCCTGAACTTCGCGTTGCTCTTGTTCAGCAGCAAGCAGTCGCTGCTCTGCTGGACTGAGGACATGCACTTTCTTTCAGAAGGAGAGGAGAGGGGGCTTCCCATGGTTCCTATATAACTCAGCTGGAAGGCTGTACAAGGTTCCAGAGTCAGGGCTGGCATCTTTGATCTCTAGTTTACAAGGCTGATTCTTTTCCTAGAAGGTCTTGTTTTCGGGGAGCCGTGGCATTTCTTTCTTAGATGCTGAGAGAAGTCAGAGCAGGAAAGAGGCAGAGAGAAAGCTGCGGTTCAAATGCCTTGGCAAGAGAGATGCCAGCAGATCCTATCACTCAATCTCCTCCTTCAGCAAAGAAGAAAAATCCTTAGGCTTCTCGGCAGCATCTTGAGTGTCTCACATGTCTAGGTTTGTGTTATCTTAACTGATGTTCTGGCATAGTCCAGGCCTTCTCCCCAAGCATATTATTTACTCTGTTACTTGCTTTACTGAAACAGATTGACTCTCACAAACACAAAAGTACACAGGCATATAGTTCTGTGCATCTCCTAGCAAAGTTCTGATGCTCCTGGGCATAGGCATTTCTGCTCCTTGGTTGGGAGGGCTCTCCACCCAGAGACACCGGTGACACCCAGGACCAGGCTGGGTGTCTAGGGATCAGGGCTAGTGTGCTGAGGAGTGAGACAGGGAGCTCTGCGCCTAAGCAACACAACAGCTAGAAACTCTGGGTGCTATTCAAAAAATCAACTGCCTGAGGCCTCTGCAAATAGAACGAAAGTAGGTGGACTCTGAGCAGAAACTGAGAAATTCGGAAAGCAGCCGCTGAGGAAGCAGCTTCCTGTTTCATATTGCCTGGCCCTGTGAGCAGCCAGTCTTGCTTCAGCAGCCAAAAACGTAGATGGAAACATTTCTTCCTGATAGGCAGAGCCAGGGAAACAGCCCCCAGCAGCCAGGCTCTCCGGGAAGTACAGCAAGAGATAACACAAAAGGAAAAGCCACAGAAAAGAATCTGAATTCTGTATGGAAACCCTTCCCACACCTCTGATGACACCCAGCAGAGTGAAATCCATCTGAACCCAGGGCTGAGCGCTGTTCACTGCAGATGAGACAGACAATGCAATCTGAGCCTGACCACATGATCCTTTGCGTTCTGATTCCGCAGGGAGTTGGTAACTAGCTGCCAGGCCAGTCAGTTTAGACACATACAGGCACAGGGCACTGAAGACCAATTAATCGATCAGGTACTGCTAGACCCACCCATAATACTTCCAGTCAGATTCTCTGGTCTGTAATGTTTCATTAACACAAGACCACCTCATCCTGTGAGGCACTGAAAAGATATGTTGTGGGCCCAGTTTTTGGCTCTCCTTGGGTGTCTCTGAGAAGAGGACTGAGCCTGTGGCATGCATGCCTTACATGCCCCGGACATGTCTATTCTTAGATTTTGCAAAGTCTTGTGTGGACTGGGGTTCTGTATAGGATCTGGCTGGTTATTTTTGCTTCATCTGTATTCAGGAAATACAAGAAGCAGCCTCTGGGTTTCTGCATTGTCCTCTGTCTGGATGACAAATGACAAACCCAAGACCCACCTGGCAAGAACCCAACTTCAATACTTGGTTCTTGCAGGTGAAGTTCAAAGTTACCATTATCACCCTTATGGCCCATCCCAGAACCCAAGCCCTTGGTTACACTCAGGATCCTTGTTCACCATAGCTTTGCCCTGGAGGTATTCAGGGGAGAGGAAGTTATAGACCACAGACAGTATACACTGAAGGTCTCCCCTTTCTCTGGAGAAGCTATCATGTAGTCGACTGAGGCCACAAGCTTTTCTCAACTGGGTAGTGGCTACAGAAATGGCATCTTATCTCAGAGAACTCACCCTGCATTCCTTTGATGCCCCAATAAAATGGATCAGTGTCAAGTGAGATGGGCAAGTTTTCAACTTCAGTGTCATTGTTTTGAGAACCTGCATAGCCATGCTAAGCTTCTTGTCCACAAAGCCATTGTACCTAGCAACCCTGGCGGCCACCTGCTCCTGGAAAGCAGTTCTGCCTGGCAACTTTGGAGTCTGCCTGCACCTGGCGAACCCCATTACAAGTTGAGACATGGGATGCTTAGCCAAACAGGGCACTGGGATGCCTTGGTGGAGCCCAGGAACTACTCATAAGAGACCCCCCCAGGGCCCCTTAATGTCCCAGCCAGACCCAGGTGATCCCTAGTGCTACTGCTCCATGAGCACAGCATCTGCATCCAGAAGAAACACATGCACCAGGCTGAGGAACTGTACGGGGCTGCCTCACCAGTGTCAGAGACCAACATGGCCCTGGGGCATCTCAGAAGACTTCATTTTCAAGTTCCCCTAAACTAGAGTTGCTACCAGTGATGGTTTAAAGAAGGTACAAGACACTCCCTGCCTGGGCACATTTTCCCTTGGAGAACCCAAGGTGTTCAGCCTCAGTGGTTTCCTACCTACCACATTTCCCAGCAAGAACATGCGGGGTAAGGCAGACCACCTCTTCCACACAGCTCTCCAGTCAGTGGCCAGCAGTGTGCGTCAGCCCTTGCAGGAAATGCACTTGGGACACCAAGTCCTCTGTGCAGGGACATGGGACTAAGCCTCTTCCCACAATTGGACAACCCATTTCCTGTCTCATAACCACCAACTCTATGAAGCTACCCTTTCCTCCACCATTATTATTCTGCAACACTGAGGCCCCTGCTATGTACGGGCCTTCAGCTTGACAGAACCGGCCGCCTATAGGCTCATGGGCTCCTTCTATGTGCTGGGTGGAGGCCACTGACATGGTCGCTGGGCCCTCACCTTCTCTCCTCACACATGCTCAACCTGGGAGTCCTAAGATCCAGGACAGTTCGGGGGACATTCCAGCTAACCATGCTCAGTAACAAACGTGGCGGATTTTGCAGACCTGTTGGGAGTGGCCATGCTGTGAAAGGCTTTCTTCTCCCTTCAGGTCATCGTGGGCTCTAGGTGCACCCTCCTCTGCTCTGTCCCAAGCTATCCCATTTCCTTTACTACTATGATGCTCAGATGCCCCACAAGACCCCAGGGGACCATAAACAGGAAAAAAAAAACCCTTTCCGCTCCCTGAGTAGGGTTTGACACCTGCAGCCTTAGCTCCATGCTTAGGGCAGAGGAGCAGCCTGATTTTTCCCTCCAATCCAGGCAGGCTTACTGGGGCCCAGGGCAGGGCCCCTCTAGGAGTCACCCGACTAGCACAGTGATGAACTCTGTGGAGGGCCCTTCTTCAGTCAAGGAGGCCGGGCTCCCAATGAGTAACGGATGCCTGAAGCTAAGAGGGTTAGGCCCAACACCTTCTGGAGGCACAGAACCCTGGGCGTTGGCGGAAGCGAAGCCTGCCCAAGGGGGTAGAGGTGCGAAGGGTGGGTAGGTGGGGGCATTTCCCCAACATCCTGGCACAATACACGTTAGGCGTCTTCTCTTAAAGCTTCATTCGGTGCCATCTATTTTTGTACTGTTTGATGTGTGAGATACTTTAGATTAACCCTGAGTGCTTTACAGTGATCAGACCCCAGGTATTCAGGGTTACCCTACAGGGCGGGTGGGAGCGGAGGGGACGGTGGGCAGGTTTGAGAGTCCAGCCCGCAAGGAGCTGAAGGACAGTACTCCCTCCCCGGCTCTGCTCCACGGTGATCCAGGCAGAAGGGACGGACAGACCAGTCAGTGTCGGTCATGCCTCATTGTGCTCACGGACTGTCAAATATTAAAACCCAGAACCCACGCTTTGAATCGGTTGGTCTTTATAAGAAGGAAATAGCAGAACTTTTACTGTGAGAGTAAAGGTATTTAGGCAATTTCTCAGCAAGAAGAGGATTTTCGGTTTCTCTTTCCTCCCACTGACGACAGAAGCCAGGAATAGCGAGACTGCAATACCGCGATCGGCCCCTAGAGGGGAGTGTAGACGGGCCCGAGCCGTGCGGGGCTGGGCCTGGGCTCCGCCTGCGCCGCAGGTGCAGAAACGGCGCGCAAAGTCAGCTCCTTCCTCGCTGGTGCCATGTGGCTGTGGGCACCGCATGAGCGGTATGCGTCGGCTGCAAAGACTCTGATGCTGCCCATCAGTAGGCAGGGGCCGGGAGGACCCGCCTGTGCACCTGCAGGCACAGCAGAGGCTGAACCGGAGGGCTGGGGCGACGATGATTCTGCCCGCGGGCTGGGACCCCGGATGCGGCCCTGGGCTGCCTCCTCCCTCCTCCTTCAGCAGGGCACCGTGGGCGTGCTGGGGCTGCTTCTCGGGGTGGTTTCCAGGGCTCCCTTTCCCGCCCTTGCTGCTCAGATCGCCGCATTCCTGCGCTTCTACCTGTTCTGACACGGAATCCTCTCCTCCCCGCCCACAAATCCAACACGCAGCCCACGAATAGCCACACTTCCGCTTGCAACGATCTCGTGTATTAAACATCTTTGCCAGTTTCATCCCTTTTCCTGCCTGGGTTCTAAACCAACAGAGAGGCATGAACAAACAGAAACAAAGGAGACATGGGGGGTCTGGACACCTGCTTTATTCCTGATCAGAGAGGGCGTGTGGGGGGTCTGCCTTAGACCTGCAGCAATTCGGCGTTCCCTAAAACCAAATCACAGAAGTGGGCTTCTCCAGGGTGCTGCAGTGAAGCACGCCGGCCGCGCCCGTGCCAGCCCTGCGCCTCTGCCCGTGAGCGTGGAGCGCGGAGCCCGGGTCTGAGCAGGTGGGATGGCGGCAGGCGGACCCCGCGCGCAGCAGGCTCTCCCGTCCACTAAGCCCGCGGTCAGACAAGTCTCCCCCAGAAGAAAGTAGAGGGCAGCCAGGGGCCGGGTGTGTCCTGCAGATCAGTGCGTCCCTCTCAGGAGACACTGCGCCGCCGTGACCACCCCGGCTACTGAGCTCGGACCCACTGCTGCTCCGTGCAGCTCACGAACCCGCCTCCCTGGGGTCCTTCCTCCTCACTGTCTCTCTTGCTCTTGAGCTTTTCCGGCTCCAGGGGCTGGAGCTGCTTCCGTCCTAGCAGCTTGCTTCTTGCTAGGGGTGCTCCTTGCACATGGAAGCACCCCGAGGTTCTGTTACTTCCCTCTGAGCAGTCCAGCCAGGGTTTTAGAAATTCACCCTGCCTCTTATGCTGAGGTGGGAGTGTCTGACATTTTCTGGATCAGAGAAACTGCTTTCTCTGCAGAGACCCACGGATGCTTAACACAGCCATGGCTCTTGCGGTGTCCTGCGTGCCCCTCTGTCTCCACCCCCTCTGCCATAAGCACCTTGTGCCCTACTAGCAGGGGCAGCATTGCCTGCCCGTGAAGGCCAGTCACAGTGGACCTCCCTGCCCAGCCTGCAGCTCACTAGCCTGCAATTCCGGCTGCGACCTTAGCAGGCCCAGGGAAAGGCTGGCTCATTGTGGCAGTGCCAGGTGAGCGGTGGTCCCGGGGAAGAGGAAGAAGAGGGAGAGGGGACATGAGAGTGGGCTGGTGTAGTGAGGGCCAGACCGTGCCAGGGCCAGTATGCCCCTCGGAGAACCCGAGCAGAGGGCAGCTGTGCCAAAGACAGGCTTAGCTTATTACCCCTCCGCCCATCAAAGTCAGAGAGAGACAGACAGGGAGACTACCTGTGGGCACAGTGACCCTGCCACGCCCTCCTCAGCGTCCTCGAATCTGTCCCAGTGCTCACTTCTGGAAGGAAGGAGCCAAAGGAGAGTGACCAGAGAATCCCCCCATATTTTCCAATGTCAGTGGGCAGCGCCCTTACTGACAGCAGGAAGAAGTCGGATCCCTCATTTCAGAGTTGGGGCCACTGCCAGGCCCAGTCCTTTCCTGCTTCAGCCTCTGTTCCTCTCATCTTGGGCCCTGGAGTCACAAGCCTGGGCTTCTGCTGCCTTCCTGGCTGTGCCCCGGAGTTCGGCCCAGAAGTCTGGGGCCTGCCTGTGTAGTATGGTTCTATTTCCCTTCGTTTTTGGCTCCTGTGACTCGGTACCAGTACAGGGTGCGTGCTCTGGGTCAGTCCTCATTCTCGATGGAACAGTGACTCAGAAGCCCATTGAGCATCCAGGCACAGGCGACACCCGAGGCAGAGGGGAGCTCTCCCCACCTGAGAGACGCTGCCCGTTCAGTCCCAGATCACCCAGGGTCGCACCTCCACCTGCCCAGGAGAGAAGCATCTGCCTTCGCAGGATTCCGGAGGGCGACTTGGAAGTTCAGTGTCTGCTGGTCACCCCTGGCTCCGGAAACAGCCCACAGCCAAGGCACCTGGAATGCTCTTGTGAAGGTGGCTCAGCTCTGGCTCCAGAGGCCTGGAATGCGCTCTCTTACCTCTTGCTGATTTACAGGGGTGCTAAGAGCCACCCCCTCCCCCATTCATAATGCTGAGCACCTCTGCATCCTGGAGGTCTGGGTCTGAATGTGTGGCCCTAACTGTGTTTAGCACACCCTTTGCCCCGGCCTGATAAAAGACTGCAAGTTTGTGGCTTTGGCTCACCTCCCTCTCCCCACTCCCAGCTGTCTCAGCTGGGGGGCCTGAGAACACTGGTCACTCCAGACCAGTGTACAGCAAGGCCCCCTCTTAGCAGGCAGCAGCGCTGAGAAAAGCTCTGGTTTGTGTGGATTTCTTTTTTTCCGACCAAGTGCTGCTTGTCCCTGGGGAGCTCTTCCCTGTCCTCCGGGCCCAAACAATCAGCCCCTCCTTCTCGGGAAATCTGACAGCCCCTCTGGCTGAGGCAGGAGGGGAAAGCTGACAGCCCCTCTGGCTGAGGCAGGAGGGAGAGATCCGTGTGGGACACTGAGGAGGACCCTGAATAAATACTTTCGCTTCTGTTTTCCCCACTGGGGCGGAGCCTTGTCTCACAAATTGATCCTCACTGGCCAACCAACTTCCTGCTCGGGCCTGGCCACCGCGGTGGACTTAGACAGGGACCCAGAGAGATCAGAGGCCACCGTCCCGGGCCCAGGCAGGGCTGGGCGGGAAGATGGCAGCTGGGACGCAGGACCTGAGCACCAGGTGAGTCCCCCACCTCAGGCAGTGTTGCTGCTTTGGAGACTTGAGCTCAGCCGTGCACACAGCCGCCCTGCTTGCCGGGACGTCACAAGGGCAGTGTGCAAGGAGGAAATGGGGCTTCTGAGCCCGACCAGTGCGGCTGTTGGTGTGAGTTCATGTTGCCACAGATCACGCGTGACTTTCTCGCTTTGTCGCTCCTATTCAGCTGCCAGGGACTCTGGACCTGGCGGTCCTTCCAGGAGAGGCGGGAAGTGTTACTTCCACGTGACTTCTCACTGTTCTCAGCCTCTGGGCTTTCTTTCCCCTTCCCTGAGGTCAGAGGGGCCTGTTCAGTGGGTAGAGCTTCGGGGCAAACTTTCCACCTCTTTTCAAGCCCTCAGCTGCTGCTTCCAAGACCAGCCATGGTCAGCTCCGGCGCTGCCCCGGGCTTGAGCTTGACTCTCCCTCCCCTCAGTTTCATCACAGGGAGGAAAAGAAAGAGAAAGCCCGCGGGGCAAATGACGGACTCGGCGGAACACTTAGATTTTTATTGTAATTTGCTGTCCCAGAAGGGGAGACTTCTGTGCAGAAAAATGACAGAAATTCTATCTTTTCACCTGTAGTGAAATCAGAGATAACACTACTTAATATTTTCATTTTTAAGTACAAACTAAATACACAATACAGTCTTATTCATAAAACTTCAAACAATATGGAAGGGTATAACAGAAAATGTGTTTTATTAGATCTAGATCTAGGTATAGGTATAGAGATAGGGATAGGGTTAGAGATAGGGAGAGACAGAGAGAGCTAGAGAGACAGAGAGAGACAGACACCTTGTTTCCAAGGAAGGATATTGTGCGTGCTGGTCTGCATTTTGCACTACTTGTTTTCAAACGGGAATCTTAGAGCTCTTTTCATTTAATACCTGTACATCTCCCTCATTCTTTTTACCCTCTTTGTATGAGTACCTGGGGTTGGTATGTGTGCCACAATTTTTAAGCCATTCCCCCTTCGATGGAGGTGTAGATGGTTTCTGTTTGCTTTGATCAACAAGCTGTAATAACAACACTTTTTTTGGTATTCTATATGTGCACACGTATTTGTCTTATGTCAAAAACCAAAAAAAGTGGGATCACTGAGGCAAAAAGCCCTAATCTCTGCCAGATTCCTTTGTGAGGAACTGAAGGAAGGAACGTATACTCCTCCCAACAGCGAATGAGAGTTCACGCACCTGATCCTTGTAAAGGTGATGGGTACACAGCTGCACTTGCATTAATTTTGTATTTTCCAGATTAAGTGGCAGTTGATTGTGTGTTTTGTTGTTTATTTTTATTGAGGTTCCCTGTTCCACTGCTGCTTATTTCTTGCCAGTGTGATTCAGGTGTTTGTCCTGACTTTCATGATACCTTAGATTTTCCTGAACATCCTGGGAAACTATCTTCTTGTCTTCTAACTCGGAGTGTGCTGACTTCGGCCTTATTAAAATTTGCAGTATCGATCTATGGTGTGATTGATTCAAGTGGTACTCTTGTTTTTAAATAAAGCCATGCAGCAAGTTACTGACAAAATCCTCCAGCCCTCGCAGCTTCAACCATATTTCTGGAGTTCCTGAAGGCGGCAAAGGCAAGTCTGCCTGTGTTATTCTGTTCTCACCTCTGTGACAACTTTTTCTTTTTCCATTTTTAGGTAAAATGGTTCTTACACTGGACCAACATCAGCCTTTCCCTCTTTCACCTTTCTGATTTGCACTCATAATGTTTGCCCCTAACTTTCTCCCCATGACAATTATTTAGTGTTTAATAAGTGTGTTTCTTATCATTGCTAATTTTAAAAAAACTGGTGGTGTTTATTTCTGAGAGGGGATCTAACCCTGTTTCCCAGCCCTGCAAGCTCTACTTGAGGCTGCGTCTTGTTAATTTAGCAAACTTGCTGCGTTTAGTTCTTGTACGGTGTGACACCCTTCACACCCTTCAGGGACACTCTCCTGCTCTTTTCTGAGCTGTTCTTACACACTCGCTCTGCCTGAATTTTGCATTCCGTGTTCCTTTATTTTTTCACGTGCCTGCGGTGGCATCACAAACCACCTTTCTTATGCTTGGCCTGAGTGGTTAACCCCAAATTTTCCACTTGTTGGGATACGACCTGAACATTTTTTTCCCACATTTCCTGTCTTATCTGAGACTAAATTGTTTCCCACCTGAGTGACAGTTTAAAGATTCTACTTTGATTCTTATCGCTTTTCTGAGGACACCACTGTTTGACCATCCTGTGGCCACCAAGCTGGGTGTGCATCTCTGTTCTTTCTGCTTTGCCCTGGCCTGGGAGGACCACTTCCGTGTCATCACCACACTAGCGCAGTGATGGCGCTTCCTCCTGACCGCTGAGTCCCGCAGAGCACACCTCCTCCTCTTCCTTCGAAGTGTCTTAGATCCTTGCATTTCCAAATCAGCTCATCAAAGCCCTGTTGGGATTACATCAAATCTACAGAGCAGTTTGAAGAGAACTGACATTTTGGCAATATTGATATGTGTATGTTATTTATTTAAAGTATTTTCTTTTTTGCAAGGCTGGGGGTTAAACCTCAGGCCCCTGGGCATGCTAGGCACTTGGTGTATCACTGAGCTATACCCTCAGCTTCTCAAAATAGTTTTTAATAAAATGTGTATTTTCCTCTTTGCAGTTTGTATCTCTGCTAGTTTTTTTCATAATTACTTGGTATATTTCTGGTATGATAAACTGTATATTTTAGATCAATTTTCTAGCTACTTGTCACTAAGATTTAAAAATACCTTGAACTATGCTATATTCTTTTTAGTTTGAATGAGTTAAATACAAATTTGTAGAACCTATATTTATGAATTTATGTTGTCTGCTAAGGCTGAGTCTTATTAATCCTATCACATCCTTATATTTATTATTTCCTTTTATTGCCTGTTGCACTGGCTAGGACTTCAAGTATTACATCAATAGAAGTTGTGATAGCAACTGCCTGCATTGATTCCCGTCCCCAAGAGTAAGTGTGTGTCATTGCATTATTGTAGGTGATGCCTTCCTGCTTCAATAAAAAGTCCCACTCAAAGAAAAGAAATTTTATAGTTCGCATCGTGTGTTTTCAATGTACAATGTTGGTGGCCCTGGTTTCTGGTGTTTCTTCTGGTTCTTGCAAAGATCTTTTAAGTAAACTTTGTATTTTGGAACATCTAGGTACAGAAAAGTTGCCAGGATAATACAGGAGTGCTGCTGTCTGCTCCGCACCCGTTATAGTACCCTCTGGTTTTATCTTCTTGCGTTACTCTGATGCTTTTGTTAAAACGAAAAAAGAAAATAATGCTGATACATTGCTGTTCACCCAACTCCGGACTTTTCAGATGAGATCGGGTGCGTTCAGAGCGGGGTGGCCATAGGTAGCTCCAGACTTCGCCTCACGGGTTTTTCATTAACGTTGTCCTCTTGCAAGGTTCCTCCCAGTACAGCTTCTTGCCTCCCTGCTGCCCTGCTGTCTTCCAGCTGGTGTGCTTCTCTGTCTTTCCTTGTTTTTCATCACCTTGGCAGCTGAAGAGCGCCGGTCGGGCTTTGGTCTTCCATCTGGGGTTTGCCTTTATGTGTTTCCCATGATTCCACGGGGCTGAAAAGAAAAGAAAACTCTGAAGGTCTGTGGCTTTCTCCTTGCACCCTATCGGGGGAGGCGTGACATCAGCGAGACTTATCACCGGTTGTTCTGTCCAGCAGCACTCCTGGCTGGAGTTGCCTCCAAAACAGTGACAAGGAAATTTCCACAAGTGATTGCCCCAACTTGTCTTGAGATCAGGGCCAGATGGAATTCTAAAGAGAGCATCACTAAGCACCAGAGAGATGGGTCCAGTGCACGCCCTAGGGGAATTGGCAACGTGGTGCGAAGCACAGCAGAAAGTGTTCTACCTAAGTATGCGTGCCCACGGTGAGGGCTCAGGTTACAGAGCTTAAATGAGGGCTCAGAGAGGTGGCTTAGGGTTGGGGTGCATTCAGCATCTCTGGCAACAAGCTAAAGAAGTTTATCAGTGTCTGGAGGTGTTCGGTGCCCTGGCTTGAGTCAGTCCCATAGGAGAACATCAGCCCCATGCGGCAGGCCTGGTGACAGAAGAGTCATGGTGCTCTGTGCCTCTCGGCCAGGACAAGGGAAGAAAGCGGAGGACCTGGGGAGGGGTCTTCACTAGCACTGCTGACCTTGACCGCTTGGTTAGATTCATGTTTCTTCCCTTTCCTACTATACAGCTGCTGTCTTCCCTTTTCCATCTTCTACGCGCAGAGATTATTTTGCTTTTGTTGCTGGTTATCTGATTGAGTTCTAGCATTATAGGAACCGTTACGTAAACATTATAGTTAGGTGCACACTGAAGTTATAGTTTGGGGGAAGGATTTGCATTTGCTACTTTAAATGCCTCAGCACGACAATGCAGAACTCTTTTAAATAAGTTCAAGGAAGTCAAGCAGTTTACTGGGAAGCAATTCCAGGCCAGGCCTGTTCCTTTTGCTTTATTCTCACTGTGAAGCTGTGATGTGCATTTTCCCTGACTATACTGGGGCTACATTCCCATAGACCCTCCACCCTGTGTGGCCTCTGGGTTCTATTTGCACCTCTTTCACCGGAAGGCTGTCAGACCCCAGAATCAGAATGTCTGAAACCAACAAATGCCCTCGTGGGAAAAGTGGCTTCTGCCCTTGTGCACCTCGGGGGCCCCTCTCCCTTCACCTTTGCGCGGTACACCCTTACCGTGCTCCCATCTCCTTAACAACTTAATGACGTTTTGAAATGTTTTTCTAGCTACTTAAGTTTATTTTCAAAGGTAAGATGAGATCAAAGCTGCCTGAATCCTGCCTCTCAACAGAATCTTATGGTCAGATTGATTGATTGATGGATTATCATTTCTCACAGTTTATGGGTTGAAATTCGGTAGCAACTTATGAGCTATTTCTCAGATTGCGTCTAAGGGTTTTTCTCAGAGTTTCGCTGAGATATGTCTAGAGTTTGTTGTTGTCATTGTTTTACTGTTCCCTCTGGAATTTTTTAGGACTTTGGGGGTTTGGAATTTGATATCTTTCATCTATTTTGGAAAATGCGGTCATTAATTCTTCAAATATTACTTCTTCCTTCCACCTCTATTTCCTTCCTTCCTTCCTTTGTAACACTCCAAGTGTAAATTATGTTAGACATGTAACTAGTGTCACATCTCTTTACATTCTTATCTGGATTTTACCATTTTTAAAATTCCTATACATCAGATGGATGTTCTCTATTGATTTGTCTTCCAGTTTGTTACTTCTTTAATGTTGTCTTTTTCTATAGTCACTCTTCTATTAAACACTTCTATTACATTTAAGAAATTGCGTGTTTTGGTCTGCAGTCCATTTGATTATATTTTGTAGAGTCCAACTCTTTGTTGGAATTTTCTACCTATATTTTATCCACATTTTCATCCATTTACTTGAGCATTTTAGTCATTGTTTTTGTGTGTTAACTCCAACCTGTGGATCATCTATATACATTATTGTGTTATCTTTGGTCATATAGTCCTGTACTTTGACATGTCTATTAATTTTTGATTGAATGCCAGACTTTGTGTATAAAAGACACAGAGCCTCCAGATGTTATCCTCCACAGGAGAGTGATTCCCTCTTCTAGGCAAGTAACATAATGTTATTGATTACCTTAAGCAAATCAGTGCATGAAATGAGTAAGGTTAGCTTGCATCTTCAAATAAGGTTTAACACATATTTTTGCTTTGCTCTGACCCTACGTGAGGACATTTGGGGATTTCAATAGAGAGATTAATCCACAGTCAAGTCTTCTTTGCTCTTCAGAGGCTTAGTCTCATGTTTTTAGCCTTTTGCTTCATGCAGCTTTAGAACAGAGAAAAGTTCTTGACAAGAAGACCAAACAACATTTTCATTCCCTTGAAGTACCTAATTTTGCCTTCCAACCCCAAATGACCATTGAAAGTATCTCATTAGTTCAAAATTATTCTTCACTTAAAGATTTGGAGTTTCAAATTTTTCTGTATTCAGTGTTCCTATGAAAATTACAACTTCATTCAGATGTTCATTACATTGTAGGAAAGTGGTTTTTACTTTGTGGACTTGTTGAACTTGCTTTTTGTCCTTGATGTTCTAGATTTTCACTATAACATAACTAAGTTTGGGGTTTAAACATTCACTTTCTGAACATGACAAGCTTTTTTTTTTAAAAAAAACAGCATATAAAATTGTGTTTATTTACTTGAGGGATGTGATATTTTTCAATTAAAATTGTATCTAAAATTTAAGAATACCTTTGCCATCTTATAGAAATTATCTAAATTTGTAAACATAACATAAAACTTGAGGAACACAGCACATAATATAAATTGCCTGGAGAAAAAAGTGATTAAAAGTTAAAATAGTTATGATCACACTGTCCTGTTTTTCAGATTTATTTTGGCATAATTGACAAAACTCTATAAATTTTAGTGTACAGTGTGGTTTGATATATGTATGTGTTATAAAATGATTATCATGTGCAAGTTTGTAAATATATCCATTGGTTAACAGTTACCATGTGTGTGTTGAGAATATTTGATATTACTTTTTCAGAACATTTCAAGTACACTGCACAGTGGTTAGTTGTAGTCACTATGCTTATTCACGCTCAGAATTTATTCCTTCTATAAACAAAAGTTTGTAGCCTTTGACCAACATTTCCTCCATAACCAGGACCTGGTGACCACATTCTATCTCCTGCTTCAACAAATTTCACTTTTTTCAGATTCCATATATAAGTGAGATCATATAGCATTTGTCTTTCTCTGTGGTATTTATATCACTGAGAATAATGCCTTCTTCATCCATGTTGTTGAAATGCCAGAATTTCCTTCTTCTTTAATAGGTGACAAGTATTCTCTTGAATATATATGTGCACAGACATATATAATATATAAACCTCACATTTTCTTTATTCATTTACCTGTCAATGAACACTTAAATTGTTTTCCTTCCATGTAGTCCCTACTATAAATAATACTGCAGTGAACATGGGAATGGAGTTATCTCCTTGATATATGGATTTCATTTCCTTTAGTTATATATCCAGATATGGGATTGCTGGAAAAAATGATATTTTTATTTTTAATAACACCCTTTTTAATAATAATAGTATTTCATAAACCCTTTTTGTTTTTAATAATAGTATTTCATAATACTATTTCATAATGGCTGTACAAATTTACATTCCTCCCAATTGTAGGTAGGGTTCCATCTTCTCCACATCCTTGCCAAAACTTTCATCTCTTGACTTTTTATAATAGCCATCCAAACAGGTATGAGTTGATACCTCATGGTTTTTATTTGATGATTAATGATGTTGAGTATTTTTTCATATAGCTGTTAGTCATTTGTATGTTTTCTTTGTAAGAGTGTCTGTCTGAGTTATTTCTTCTCATTGTTGACACAAATACCCAACAGCCAAAGTTAAAGGAGAATAGGTTGATTTAGCTCACAGTTTGTGAAGATTTCAGTCGGTAATTGGCTAGCTCCAAAGAAGAGTGGCATATGGCAGAGAGTCAGCCATTCATGGTAGTGAAAAACAGCAAAAGCAGCCAAGGGAAGAGGGAGAGAGAAGACTCTGTCCCTTATATTGTATGCAGACTACCTGCCCTAGGGCAGGTGTAGCACTCACACCCATAATCCCAGCATTGGACAATAAATCAATCACAAACTCTAGATTCAGATGCCTCTGAAAAGCCTGGCCCCCATGACTGGATGAGGCTTTGGAGAGACATCCAGACACAAACCATAACATCCCAGCCCTAGATCCCCAAATACTCATGCATATCCCTTATGCAAAAGACATTTAGTCCATCTCCAAGAGTTACTGAAGTCCTAACAGTTTCAGCATTGCTGAAAATTCCAAGTTCCCAGTGTTCTCTGAGATTTAAAGCAAACTCTTAGCTGTTAGACCCTGTACAAATGAAAAGAAAGTTAAACATTTCCAACATTTAATGGTGTCACATAGACATTTCCTTTCCAAAAGTTACAAACAGGGGTACACAAAGGAATGGGATGGAAGCAAGTCCAAAATCCAGCAGGGCAAATATGAAGTCCGTAGTTCCATGTGTAACATCTGAAGCAATCTGTGGCAAGAGGTGAACTCCCAAGGGCTTGGCTGGCTCCACCCATATGGCACGTCCAGTGGTTGTAGCTCCCATGGCTTCTCTCTTGGGCCTGGTCTGCTCCCTCCTTGCAGTTTTCCTCAGATGATCCATGTTCCTGGATGCTCCAAACTTCCGGGGTCTCCAGTGCACCTCTGGCTTCACACTCAAAGCTTCACACACTGCCCTCTCAGGGGCATGCTGCCTGGCCTCTCAGACCTTCTGAAATCTTGGTGGAAGCCTTCCTAACCCCACAACTCTTGCATTCTGCATGCATCTAAACCCAACACCATGTGGGTGATGCCAAGGTCTGCTCCAGCTGGAGCAGTAGCCAGGCTTCCTTCTCTCTTGACTAAAGGGTTTGAGTGCCTGGGTTGCTGGGCATTCTGAATCCATTTTGGAGAAATAAATTCTCTATGCTGCTGCCATTCTGGAACATGCTACTTTGCAGCTTTCTTCTCAAAGCAAAGTCTTTGCAATTTTGCAGCTGCAAAGTGTGGAGTCATGATGCTTTCTGTGATTCCCTCAAGCCATATTTTCTATTCTCTTGTTCCTTCTTGTCAATCAAGATGTCCTCTGCTCTATCTTTGCAGTCCACAGCTTAGTAGAGCTTCTGTTCTGGCCAAATTCACAATATTTTAAATTATTCTGCTGGGCTCTTTGTTCTTGATTCTCAAGATAGATCTGGCTAAAATCACCTGACATTAACCATGCCACCATTGCAACATATGACTACCTTGACGTTTCTTCCACCAGATTCTGCCTCTCTTAATCTCAGTCTCAGGTAAAGACTCTGGACATGAGCAAAATGCAGACAAACTTTCTGCCAAGCTGTAACACATATCATCTGGAGTCCAAGAGCTAGCTTAGTCCTTCCCAGCAGAAACCTCCAGAGCCTGGTCTTTACCAGCAGGATTTCAGCCTTCTGGTCTTCTGAGCTCTGACCAGAATCTCCAATACAGAACAGCCTAAGGCAGTCCAGCTTTACTTTTTCAGCTAGCATCTCCGAACCTTTCCAAACTCTTCCCACAATCCATTCCTACAGGTTACTGAACCACATGGTCAGGTATAGTCATAGCAATGACCCCCACTTCTCCATTACCAAATTCTGTTTTAGTTACTTTTTTCTCATTGCTGAGAAAATAAAGCACCCAACACTCAAAGTTAAAGGAGCAAGAGTTTATGTAGCTCACAGTTTGTGAAAGTTTCAGACCATAATCAGCTGGCTCAAAGACAGGGTGGCACACGGCAGAGGGCAATCATTTATGGCAGTGGAAGAAACCAAAAAGCAAGCAAGGGAAAATGGGGAGAGTTGACTTTTTCTTTCCCTTACATTATATGCAGGCTCCCTACCTTAGGGTGAGTGTAGCACTCACAACCATTATCCCAGCATTGGACCATGAATCATTCACAAACTCTAGATTCAGCTATGTCTGAAAACCTCCCCCTTTGACTGCGTGAGGCTTTGGAGGGACAATCAGATGCAACCCACAGCAGTTTCTAATTAAAAAAATATTGTTTGGGTGAAGATTTTTCTCTTGAGTTGAATGATTGTATCAGTTCATCTACACTGTCAACTTGAATGGAGTAAGAGACTCCTGGACAGGTGATTGGATCGTAAAGACAATAGCCTCCTCAATGGGCTAATCCACTGATGAGCTCGTAGCTGAATAGGTTAGGAGGTGGTGGGCAAGGGACACAAGACTTTTGTGGACTGTTTCTGGTTTCTGGCCCCTTTTGCTCTGGTTATTTCCCTGTACTCTGCTTTCCAGCTGCCATGAAGTGAGCAGCTTTGCTCCTCCATGACCTTTCACCACGATGCTTGCCTTGGAACTATCCCAGAATGGCCTGGACCCTCTGAAGCCATGAGCCTAAGAAACCTTTAAACTGAAAATGCCAGGTATTTTTTTCCCAGAAATGGGAAAATCCATCAATACAAAAGATTTGTGCTAGAGAATTAGTATCACTGGTATGATTAATTGACATAAGTCCACCTCCTTGTCAACTGGAGACCTAATCATTTTAAACCATGGTTCAGAGGGACTTTGGAACTGATTTGCAGGTATAGTTTAAAAATGTGGACTAGAGAAGACCTAGAAACCTGTAATCACATTCTGAAGGGTGATTCTAGTCAGATCTCAAAAGATCAGAATGCCAATAAAAATAGGGACAGTAAAGGCCAGGTTCATGAGATTTAAGAGAGGAACAGGGACTCTATTGGGAATTGGAAGAGGGATCATTCATGCTACATTCTGGCAAATGACTTGTCTACATTTTGTCCATGCCCTTAAACTTTTGTAAGGCCAAGTTTAAATGTAACAAACAAACTGATCTGGTGGGGAAAATTTCAAGGCATCCCAATATTCAGGCTGTGGTTATGGTATTTTGGGCTGCATTTTACCAAATTTATAATGAAAATTGGGAACAAAAAGCAGAGCAGAACAGAAAGATCTGAAAAATTTTTAGTTTGGTCAGAAAAGAAGCATGTTAAAGTTAGAGACAAAGGGGATGTAGTTGCTGAAGAGATTAGTACCATTACTAAGAATCTGCAAATTTTGAGTGGGGACAAGAAGGAAGATGCATCAAGGACAAATCAAGAATCAGCTGGAGCCACCTATCATAGGCTAAAGGTGCAAAAGTGTAAACCTTTCACTTGAGAAGAGAGGCTCTGCGCTCATGCTAGAGAAGTACCACTAGGGAACTGGTTTTCCAATTCATTCCACCATGTTCAACCTTCGAGACACTCAGATGCCACTGCAGCCATGATCCAAGGGAGCATGGCTACTGCTCAAACTGGCAGCAGAGCTTGATGTTATCTGCATTATGCTTGTTGTACAGGCATGTGGAATTCTAGAGGTATGGAATCAGGGAGGCTTCCACCAAGATTTCATCGGAAGACCAGGGAAGCCAGGCAAAACAATGTGTTATAGGATCAAAATCTCTGCCAAGAGCCTCTGAGAGGTATATGTGTGAAAAGGTCAATGAATTCCAAAGGTAAATTGGAGACTCCAAGGAGTTGGACATGCCAGGAACGTGGAATGTCTGCTAAGGCAGGCTGTAGCAGCAAGCTGAGCTGGCAAAAGAGAGAGTCCCTGTGTACTGCAACTGCCAAGACCATGGGGATGGGACTGCCACAGCCCTCTGGAAATTACATTTCCAGTGTGCCACAAATGCTGGACATTATGATACAATAATTACTGATTGCTGTACTGGGTTTAAATCTTGTTTTGTCCACTTATTTTATATCCCCCTATTTCTTCCTTTGGAGATGGCAGCATTTACTCTGTGCCATTTTCTTTTGGGGATTATACACCTTTTTGAATTTTATAAGGACTCAGTCTTAAGTTTCAGAGATGACTTTGGGGCAGACTCTTGAGCAATGCTGGACCATTGAGATTTTTGGGAAGGGGTTAGTATGTTTTGATTGTATATGGGATAGTTGTACTATGTTCAGTGGAATTATAAATTTGTTATTTTTTTATTTGGAGATTAAGTATAGTTTAAGACGATTACGTCTCCAGTTGACAAGGAAGTGGACTTGTGTCAATTAACCTTGATCATCAAATTGAATGGATTAAGAGACTTCTGGAGAGGGTTTTTAATTGTGAGGACACTAACTTTATCAATGAGATAATCTGTTGATGAGTTCATAGCTGAGTGGGCTATTAGGAGATGGGGCCTTGTTGAAAAAATGGGCCATGGGTCATAATTTTGAGGCCTACTTCTTGTTCTGGGCCCCAGACTTTGCCTTTCTTCCCTTATTCTCTGCTTCCTGGTCACTGTGAATGGGCCACTTTGCTCCCCCATATCCTTCCACCATGATGGTTCTTCTTTGAAGCTGACTTTGTACTGATCCCTCTGAAACCAGAAACCAAAATAAACCTCTCCTTTCATTTGCAAGTTTCAGGTGTCTTGTCCCAGCAATGGTAAAGCTGACCAGTACAGAGGTTTTTATATATATGGGCTATCAATCCTGTATCAGGTACACTGCTTCCACTATTTCCTCTTTTTCTGTAGGCCGCCTTTTTGTTTTCCTTATTGTTTCCTTTACTAGGTGGAAGGTTTGTAATTTTATACAAACCCACTTGTTTACTTTGCTTTTTTTCTTTTATGCATTTAGTATCATAACCAAATTTGACATTTCCAGGACCAATGTCAAAGAAATTTTTCCCTGTTTTCTTCTAGGAGTTTTATAGTTTCAAAGCTTATGTTTATGTGTTTAATTCATGTTAAATCAACTTTGTGGACAGTTTAAAATAAAAATAAAGTTTATTCCTTTACATGTGGATACTGAATTTCCCCAGTGGTATTCATTAAATGATAGCCTTTCTTCATAGTGTTTGTGGCACTGTTGTAAAATTTAATTGAGTATATATTTGTTAAATTATTTATGGAATTTTAATTCTTTCCATTGATTTGTATGTCTACTTTTAAACCAGCTGCATTTTTTTTATTACTATAGCTCTGCAGCTTAGCTTGGGATCAGGAAACATGAAGCCCCTGACTTTTCTCAACTTCAGGATAATTTTGATTATTTGTAGACTTTTGTGTTCCCATATAAATTTTAGAACTTTCTTCTATTTCTGCAAAATGTTATTGGAATTTTGATTTAAATTGTATTGAGTCTATAGATCACTTTGGGTAGTATACACATGTTAACAATATTAATTATGTGCCAACCCATGAATATAGAACATCTTTTCATATATTTGTGTCTTTTCAAAGTTTTCATCAATGATTTACATATTTCAGTATAAGTTATTCTTTATTTAAGTTTATTCTTAAGAACTGTGTTTTTTGTTGCTATGGTAAATAGGATTGTTTTGTTAATTTCTAAATAGTTCATTGTAATTACATAGAAATACAATTTATTTTTGGATGTTTTTATCCTTCAGCTTTACTAGATTTCTTTGCTAGTTTTAACAGTTTTTAGGGAGTCTTTAAGATCACATTACCTACAATTTTACTTCTTTTTTTGATTTGTATGCTTTTATTTCTCTTTCCTGGATAGGATTTCCAATACTGAAGGAATAGGGTGAGAATGAGCACTGGTTTTTTTTGTTGTTGCTGTTTTTGTTCTTAGAGGAAAAACTTTTAGCTTTTTTTTCCTGAATATGATGGTACCTGTGGGCTTATCTATCAGGTTAATAATGTCCCTTAGTTATTGCAGGCCGATCAGGTCCGCAATCTCCTGAATGAGTGTACAGTGAAGGCTAACTCAAAAGAAGTAAATGGAATGATTTCAGGGCTGCAGGAGGATCAAAGCCCTCACACAGAATTCAAGGTTCTGTCAGGGCTGAGACCAAGACCTTCTCTGGGTCACCCATATTTATTTGGTTGTCAGAAGAAGGGAGGGAAGTACTCAAGAAGGGCAGAACCACTCTAAATAAGGTATTAAATTAATCCACTCAAGAATGAGATGCCTGAGGCTATAGTCTTTATCCAGTTGAGAGCTGATCCAATTGTCCTTGGCTGTGATCTTGTCTTGTCCTTTGAGGCTTTCTGACTTCATCCACCACTACAGGTTTTAGTACAGATTAGTGATCCACAGAGGTTCACTTACTATGAGTCTGCCATTTCCAGATAAGGATTGTAGGCTTTGGATAGGTTCGCAAGAGAACATGAAAAACTAATTGATTAATTTAAGTCCTGCTCAGGTCTGCCTCATAGTGGTCTCCATCACTTGTCATATATAATCTCTATTATACCTAGGTACACTACTTTTATACCTAGTTTTTGAGTTTTTATCATGGAAGGATTCTGAATTTTGGCGGTACTGGGGATCGAACTCAGGATCCTGCGCTTGCTAGGCAGGCGCTTATTCCACTGAGCTATATCCCCAGCCCAGGATTCTGAATTTTGTCAGATGGTTTTTTTGCATCTGATGAAATGATAGGATTTTTGTTCTTCATTGTGTTAATGTGATGTCTCACATTTATTGATTTGCCCATGTTAAACCATCATTATATCTCTGGGATAAATTCTGCTTGATAATGGAGTTGTTCCTGTTGGTGTACTGTTGAATGTGATTAGCTAGTATTTTGTTGACAATTTTTATATCTGTGTTCATCAGGAATTTGACCTGTGATTTCCTTTCTTTGTAGTGTTCTTTTCTGAATTTGGTGTCAGGGCGATGCTAGCTTTGTTAGGAAGTGATCTCTCCTCTTTGATGTCTGTTCAGAGTTTCAGAAAGACTGATACTAGTTTCTTTTTTTAAATGTTTGGTGAATTTCACAACAGTGAAGCCATCTGGACTTCTTTTTTTTTAATGAGACGGTTTTGTTACAGATTCAATCTCCTTGTTATTGGTCCACTCAGGTTTTCTATTTCTTCACAACTGAGTTATGGTACAATGTATGTTTCCAGAAATTTATCTTTTCTTCTAGATCACTCAATTTACTGGTGTATAATTGCTCATTAGAGTCTTTTATGATCTATAGCATATCTGTGGTATTTGTTTAGTTTTTATTTTAAAGAGAACAAAACTAATAAGAAAATAACAATAACACAGACAAAAACAATAAAAATGATACTGGGTTTCCAAATGAAATGATAGGAATTAGCAGTGGTGGTTATATTACATATTGTTATCTTCAACAAAGTTGCTCAGATTACCAGATGTAAGAATACTAGATTGATCAAACCATGAAAGAGAATAAAAAAAGATAATAAAAACCTTAAAAATGATACAGAGTTTCACTAGACAAGGTGGTAGGACTTCACCAATGGTTGTTGTATTGCATATTGTTCTCTTCAAATTAGTTGTTCAGATTACCAGATGTAAGCATGCAGAATTGGTCATAAAAATTTAAGCATTAACTGTTCCTTTCAATAAACCAATAGACATCAGCAGTACAATTATCCCAGCTATCCTTCTCTCTCTCTCTCTCTCTCTCTCTGTATATATATATATATATATATATATATATATACATATATATTTTTTTCCTTCCTTCTTTCTTTCTTCTTCTCCTTTCCCTCATTCCAGTTGTTCCTTCCCTTTGAGTAATCAGTTTCTCTTTCACAATATCTATTATGCCGTTTGAGTTTTACTTACTCTTTCAGGTTCTTACCCTAGGGAGACAATATGATATTTACACATGTGGGTCCAATTTATTTCACTTATGAGTATGGTCTCTATTTGCACCCACTTACCTGTAAAAGCCTCGAGTTTCTTTTTTTATAGCTGAATAATATTCCATTGTGGTCCCACTTAACCCAGCTATTCCCCTTCTGGGTATTTTCCCAGAAGAATTACAAACATCATACCACAGTGATATATATGCACCCATGTTTATAGCAGCACAATTTGTCATAGCTAAATCTTGAAAACAACCCAAATGCCCATCAACTGAGGAATGTATTAAAAAGTTGTGGTATCTGTTTAATATTTTCCCCTTCATTTATAACTTTATTTGATTATCTTTCATTTTTCTTTGTGAATGTAGCTAAAATTTTGTCAAGTATGTTTATCTTTCAAAGAATCAACTCTTAATTTCATTAATCTTTTCTACTATTTGATATTCTCTCATTTATTTATGATATGACTTTCTTTTTCTTTTACCTCTGCTAACTTGGGGCTTAGTTTGTTCTTAATTTTTAGTTCTTTGTGCTGCAAAATTAGGCCATTTATTTGATATCTTTCTGTTTACCTTAATAAAAAATTTATAGGTATAAACTTTTCTCTTAGAACTATTTGTGCTGCAGAAGCAAATTTTGGCATGCTATGTCTCCTTTTCGTTTGTCTCAAGATATTTTTTGAGATGGGAGCAGTGGTACATGCCTGTCATCCCAGATATTTGGGAAGCTGAGGCAGGATAGTCACTTGAGGTCATGAACTCAAGAGAAGCCTGGATAATACACAAAGATGCCATCACACATTTTTTCTTTCTAAATTTCTCATTTGGTTTCCTCTTTTCCATTGCTTCTCTCCAAATTCTCTCTTTTTCTGTGACTTTTAACAATTTACCATAGAGCTTCTTGTAGACTTTTTGAGTTCAACTTATTTTAGGACCTTTTGGCTTCTGAAGATGCATGTTCATTTTTCTCCCCAAATTTGGGGAGTTTTAAGCTGTGATTTATTATTTAAATTGAAATATAGGGACTGTATATTTATGAGGTAGTGGGATGTTGTATTTGTGAGATAATTTCTTTAAATAGGAGTTCTACTCTTTTTTCTCTGTCCGTAGGCTTTATTTCTCCTTTAATTAATTAATTAATTAACTTATTTACTTATTTTTATTTTTGATCCTCTGGATAATTTCAAATGACCTGTCATCAGGTTCCATTTTTTTTCTTTTTCTGGATTTAATCAGTTCTTGAAGCTTTTCATTGAAGTTTTCTTTTCAATCATTGTATTCTTCATCTCTCAAATTTTTTATGGTTTCTATTTATTGAAGTTCTCATTTTGTTTATATGTTATTTTCTTACTATCCTTTCTTATAGTTCACTGAAGATTATTCTGTATTCTTAGTTTATGCATCTCCATTTCTTTTGAATCAGTTACTGGGACATGTTAGTTTCCTTACTTGGTGTTATTTTTTTTCCTGATTATCTATGATTCTTGTATCATGACAGTAATGCCTGTTCATTTGAGGGAGGAATAATCTCTCCTAACCTTTACAGATTTGCTTGAGCAAGAAGGTACCATTGCCAGTCCGTCAGCCTAAGACTCTGGATAGGTGAGCTGGTAATGTCTAGAAGCAAGACTTAGTATTAAGGTCTCGAGTCTGGTAGAGACCCATGCTAAGAGGTTGGGTGAGGCCTCTGGCTGGTATCTCCAGGTGGACGTGGGTCCTTGCCAGCTCCACTGTCAGGAAGGACTACAGACTGGTCTCTGTGACTGTGCAAGGCTTGTAGTTATGCTTTCCTGTTGGGCCTCAGTAGCACTTTCTGATCGGGCATAGTGCAAGCTCCACACTTTAGTTGGCTCACTGACTGGGTCCACCTGGGATGGGGATGCTATAAGGTCAGCTGAGGTTACTCTCAATCTCTAGATTGGTCAGGACCACAAAGTGTGTTTACAATTGGTGCTTGCTACAGCCTGAGCACTTTAGTCAGATGGTATCATTCTCCTGGCTTCCTGGAAAGTGTCACAGACGATCCCCCACAGTAGGTAGGGTCACTCTCTGGGATCTGTGGTGGCAGCCTGTAGGATGTGCTTTGCAAACGGGCAGGCTCTTTGGCTGGGCTATCTGCCCAGGCAGTGCTGCAGGCTGTGCCTAGTGATCTAATGAGGCTATAGCCTTGATTCAGTTGGGCTACAGGTTGTGCCTCACAATTTGGAAGAGGTTGGTGGGTTTGTTTACTGCTCCTGGAGGTCACCAGCTGGATAAGTTTACAGTTTGTGCCCACTTGTCATGGGAGCTGGAGGGTGTGTTCTGCAGTTAGGCCGGGTCCTTACCTTGCTTTTCTGTGCAGGTGCTAACATGGACTGGGTTCTGAGGCTGGGCAGGTCACTGTTTAGGCTCTCTGGTTTGTCAGGCCAGAGGTGTGCTTTATTGTTAGGCAGGTTGCCAACTTGGCTCCCTGCTCAGATGAGGGTATCTATGAGGCTCTGAGTACGGCACGGGTTGTGATTGGGCTACTTGGTTGGGTGGAGCGAGAGGCTGTGCTCTGAGATTAGGCAGGAGTGGCTGGGCGGGACTGCTGGAGTGCTGGCAAGGAACCCAAGCTGGGTGGAGCTGCTGAACATGTTCCCTGGCCAGACGGAGCCAGGAGCTTATCTCTGCAGCTGTGCAGACCCGCTGCTGGGTGCTCTGGTAGGGAACGGCTCATCACACGGGCACAGTGCTGTCACCAAGCTGTCGCCCCTGTTCCCTCTGGTTTCTCCTTGACCCCAGTGGTGCCTGTCACCTGTTGATTTCTTCATTGTTCCCCACGGAGCAAGACAGAAGTTAATCTCCCAGAAAGAAACTTAGAATTCAAGGGAAGCTGGGTATCCTGTTCTGAGGCTCCACTTTTTTTCCACTGGAGGAAAGTAGGGCCCAAGAGAAAACTCTTGGTGAAGCAAGTCCAGTGCCAGACTGGGGAAGCGGCAACATGGTCAGAGGAAGCTGCTCCGCTTGCTCTTCTAATGTGACTTCTTGATTGTGGTGGCCAAAGGAGACGGTTCTGCCTTGTTCCCCAGTTCTTGTCTGTAAATTGCTGCCGGATGAAGAGAGCTAAAGCCTGGGACCTGCTGTTCTGCCATCTTGCTGGTAGTGGGTCTTCCACTGATCTTCTACCAATCTTAGAATCTTGGTATTCTAAGATTCTAGCATCATCTCTGGACATTGTTTCCTTTGTTTTAATAAATTGCTTTGTTCTAATTCTTTCTGTTCTCACTGGGAGTTCCCATATTCAGAACATGGAAACATTCGATTATCACTGTACTTGTTGCTTTTTCACGTTTTCCTTATTTCCTCCGCACCTGCATTCCAGAAAGAAACTGACCTCGCAACTTGCTCGTCAACTGAGTCTACTCCGCTATTAGCACATACACCTTTACTTTTTAACATCTTTGAGGAGGTAAAATTTATATACTATAAAATCACCTGTTTTAAATGTATATTTCAGTGTTTTAGTACATGTGTAGTTATATAAACATCACCACAATGTAAACTGAGAACTTTTTCATTCTCCACCTCCCAAGTTCTCTCATTTTGATTTGAAGTCAGTTCTCGTTCCCCTCGCCTGAGCCCAGACAGTCACTAAAATGTTTTCTATTCCTATCAATTTCCTTTTTATGGATATTTCATGTAGATGGAATTACATATGATGTGATCCTTTGCATCTGGCTTCTTAATTGAGTGTTCTATTTTGGAAGTTCATCCATGTTATAGAGTGTAGTATTACTACTTTGTTCCTTTTCACTTCCTAAATAGAATTTTATTGTCTGGATCTACAAATTTTATTTCTTCATTCACCAGTTGATGGACATTTGGATTCTTTCTACTTTGGTGCAGTTGAAACTGCTGCCAAGGATATTTGCGGATAAGCCTGTGTGGATATTTGTTTTCATTTCTAGAATGATACCTAGGAGTGAAATTGTTGTAATGTTATGTTTAACTTTATAAAAATTACCTTACAACATAGCTAATTCAATATCTATATTTTTATTCAGGCTCCTTAGGAAATGGTTTTTATAGTTCTTATAGATTTTGTTAGATCTCTAGTATTTTTATGAATGCAGTCATACAACTTACAGTATTCTACACCTTGTTAGTATTTATAGAAATTATACATGTCCTATTACTTTAGCTAAAACTTCTAAACTACATATAAAGCAATAACAGTAACTGTAAGCATCTATGTGTTTTTGTTTAAATGACTTCATCTTTTAATGTAATATTTGTTGTTTAATTTCATCTTTGATGTAGCATAGTGTTTTGTTGAGCAATTTATTTTATTTAATATGAAATCCAGATTGCAATATATTGACTTCTTTTGTGGCCAAGATTATAATAAATATTGATGCATATTTCAATGATATTGGGGAAATGATGTGTTCTATTTTTTAAGGTACATAACTGAAGAATAAATAATTCTTACAGACTTCTATAAAAATGGATTAAATGATTGCTTTGGATTGAATGGGGCATACCTGACTGTGGCTGTATATAGGAAATTTTAAAGATTTGCTAGAAGCTTTTACCTTTCTCAGAACTTTTAAATCATAATTGGCAATGGCACATACATCCCAGGGTTATAAAATTTTCTGGAATAAAATTTTTAGAATAAGTAAGATATCATATTATCTACCTCTCTCAGAAAGGAAGAACTAAATATTCAGTAGCCAAAAGGCAAACTTTATTAAATATAAATTAGAGATCTATTTGACAGAGTCTTTCACTGATCACATTGGTGACTTTGTATGCAAATTTGCTATGATGCAGCATTCACTCTAATTTACTATAAAAATGTTGGTAGATGTACATAAGCATTTTCTTTCCTTCAGTATTTAGTTTGTGATAATTTTTACTGTGATATTTATTGATGTACATCAGTGCACAAATATTAAATATACATTGTTATAGGAAAAAAGAATTGATAATTATGTTTTGTCTTATATTTGTAGATATGTAGTATATTAATGGGTTAATTTTTTAAAATTAAAAAAAATTCTTAATAACTTATCTAGAGCCTGTATATTTTGTTCATTTTTTTGTAAATACAATGAGTCAGAAACTGAAAGTAGGCTGGGGATATAACTCAGTGGAATAAATGCCTGTCTGGCTAGTTCCAGGCCCTGAGTTTGATCCCCAGTACCGCAAAAGGAAACTGAAAATAAATGATGTTCTAGTGTCCATAGAACACTTGTCCGATTATGTGTTTTCGACTTTTGCATCGGGACTGATACAAACACTCTTGCTCTTTGTTTTGTTTTGCAGCTGCATGCCACAACTGGCCTATCTTTGATTTAAACAAATTTTACTTTGTCTTGGTTGTGTCTTTTACTGGGTTCTACGTTTTCTATTTTATGCATTTCAATATGATTTTTACACTAACTGTTATGAATATTTTTCATACTTTTTTCTGTCTTATTGTTTACAGCTCCATCTTGTTTTTTTTAATCTTCAAAAAGTGTGAACTGTATTTGCATTTTATTTTTATTTTGCAGTGTTTCATAAGGTTTCCCTCAATCCATGGTTACTTTCAATGTTTCAAATTCATTGTTTAATCTCTTGCTATAATTGTTAGTATTGGATTTGAAGCCACAAGTTTTCTATACTGGAAAGACTTCCTTCTCCAGTCTACCCCACATTATAAGTTTATTTATAGAATTTCAAATTTTACACGCATCCTCCTTTCCTTACTCCCTCCCTCCCTCCCTCCCTCCTTCCTTCCTTCTTTCTTATATTGGACAATTGCCTCAAATGTCTACTGACCAGTGGTTTTCTTTTCCTACTAAAGGGAAGGCTCTGGAAATCAATCAGTGTTGTTCACCAAGTGAAAATAATGAGGGAAAAGCGTACAAATATTTCAGTAGATGTACTTGATAATTGTCAACATCAGTTCATGATAAAACTTTCAGCAAACTAGGAGCAGCCAGGATTTTCCTCTGCCTGATTTAAAAACACATCAAATATTTATATAAATAATCATACACTGCTTAACAATAAGGATATGTTCCAAGAAAGGTGACTTTGGATAATGTTGTCTTGTATGAAAATCGTAGAGTGTACTGTACTTACACAACCAGGATGAGTACAATAGTAACTAGGTGATGTAATTGTAGGCCAGCCATTATGTGTTCAACCCCTTACTGACTGGGATATCTTTCTATGGTGCACGATGGCATGCGTACGTATGCATGTGTATGTGCAACATTGTGCTCAGTGCATGTTTTTTCCTAATGATTGAAAACAAGGCAAGGAAGCCCACTATTCACACTCACACTCTATGTTTCAATACCTAATAAGCCCAATAAGATAAGAAAAGGCAATAACTGTTACGGGAAAATTTTTTAAAACAGTCTTTTTTTGCTGAAATGATTACTTTCTATAAAGCCAAACCAAAATCTACAAATACTTTGGTGGATTTCCCAGGGTGACACGTCAATAGTTAACACTTTTCAAAAAAATTCTATTTCCATGGAATAATAATAATAATAATAATAATAAGCAATTTAAATCCAATACTACCTGAAGTAACACCAAAAAAAAAACCAACTAAGAATAAATTTAATCAAAGATGTACATAACTACTATGAAATGAAAGCAAAAGGAGAGCTGTGTGTAAGGTTAGCAGACGGGAAGCTCAGTAGTGTTAAGACATCATCTCCCACCAAGTTTATCCATATGTTCAGTGGAAACCCAATCAAAGCCCAGGAGGCTTTTCTTGTAGATACTCACTGATTCAAAAGATACGTAGGAAACTATTGAGGACAACGGGAAACTAGGACAATGCTTCCCAATTGACATCAAGACTTTCTTTAAACTGTAGTCCTCCATTCAAAGTGGTATTGGCATAAGAAGGGATGAGAATATCAGTGACAGAGTAGGAAGTCCAGAAACAGACCAAGTATACAAATATTGTAATTAATTGGTGAATATTTTAATGACCTTGCAGTAGACACATTTCTTAGATACTAAAATCATTAAGCATAGAGAAAAACATACGATAGCTTGGACTTCATCAAAATTAAAAGTTTCTCCTCAAAAGACATAGTTAAGAAAATCCAAAGCAAGCTAAATATAGGGAAAAGTATTTGCAATACACAAATCAGAAAAATATATTTCTATTCATAACAAATACCTGTATACTAACAAATAAAAGATAACCCAGTCATATAAATGGGCCTGTCTCACAAAGGAAGATTTTAAAATTGCTAAAAAAAATCACACAAAAATGTGTTCAACCTCATTAGTCATTAAAGAAATACAGACTGGAACTAAAATGAGGTAGTATACCACATACACTAGAATGGCCAACATTAGAAAGTCTAATAGTCTTTGAAAAAACATTGGAAAGTTCTAAAATAGTTAAACATATTCCTACCTAATCCAACTCCTAGATGTTTACCCAAGAGAAATGAAAACTTCTTGCCCCCAAAACACTTGTACAAGAGCAGAAGCTTTATTTGTATTGGTCCCAACTTGGACTCAATCCAAGTGCAACAACAGGAAGATGAGTAAACCAGCTGATATGTTCACACGGTAGAATATCCCTGAACTATAAAAAGAAGCAAACTACCACTAAACGTAGCCACGTGGATAATGAGCAAAAACAGCCAGACTTGAAAGCATACAAAATACATCTTCCCACTTATATGCAATCTAGTACAGGCAAGATTAACACATGGAAGTGGCAGCAGTTCGTCCCTGGAGAATGCTTGGCCAACATATGCCACGCGTGTTTGAGGGACTGAGGTGCGCTGTTCTGTTCTACCTCTGGATAACACAGCAGCTTCTCACCCCCGTCTCCTTCACCGTCTCTGGTCCTTCCTCCGTGTTCCTCAGGCCCGCCTTCTGCTTTCCTGACCTCTGGAAAGATCCTCCACCTACAATTGCCGTTAGGGTTCCTCTGCCTGCTGTTATCTTCGTCTCACAGACTTTGGTTAAAATCTCTCATTCTTTGATTTTCCTCTGCCATTCTGTTATTCTGAATCTGAATTTTCTGTTATCACTGAAGTAACATATTTTTGACAAAAAAGAAGACAAATGTCTCTTTGAATCTAGTCTCTAACCAGAAACTTTTGTTTTACAGAAATTCAAAACAATGACTTGGTATTATTTCCTGTTGCATATTGGGAACTGTCCGTGGTTCTCTTCTGGTAGACAAAGATTTCAGTTTTCACAACATTCAGAACTTCAAAGATGTTGGTTAAAATATTATTAGTGCAATAATTTCATCAGCTGATAATATGGCCAGTGAGGTCGAGCACGGCATTCACAGGAGACTGGGATGGCAGGCACGAACAAAGCTTTATTGAGCTGACTGAAAGACAGTCTCTAACCAGGAGCCAGAGAAGATGTCCGCCATGATCACCTTAAGGGCACCTTCAGTTTAGGTACATTTTACATATCCAGAGCAACCATTATCTCATTTGTGAGAATCTTACAAGAATGCACAAAGTTTCCCTTCTCCAGAGCTTCTGGACAGCCGCTTTCCAAATGATCATTACAGTTTAAATTTCAGCCTACTTCCCAATTTGTCCTGTGTATTCCGTTCCCATTTTATGACTTTGCTCTCCTTTAAATGGATTGATAACTAACCAAGGGGTACGAGTAAAGAGTGGGGGTCAACTATGGCTTAAGTGGCTTCTCTTGATATGGAGTTAAAAACAGAAAATGGAGTCTTTCTTGCCCTATCACTATGAATCACGATTGCAGGTTCAGGGGTAAAATCATGATCACATCAAAGACCCAGTCCAAAAATGGGCATCTGAGATGAATATACACTTCTCAGATGGAGAAATATTAATGGCAAATAAATACATGAAAAAATGTTCAACATCATTAGTCATTCGAGAAATGCAAATTAATACAACACTGAGATTCTGTCTCACCCCAGAAAGAATGGCTATCACCAAGAAATCAACCAATAATGAATTCTGGAGAGGCTGTGGGGAAAAAGGAACCTTTCTCCACTGCTGGTGGGAGTGTAGGTTGGTGAAACCACTGTGGAAACCAGTTTAGAGATTCCTCACAAAACTAGAATTAGAGGTCCCACTTAACCCAGCTATTCCTCTCCTGGATATTTTCCCAGAAGAATTAAAAACATCATACCACAGCAATGTATGTGCACACATGTTTATAGCAGCATCATTTGTCATAGCTAAATCTCGGAAACAACGCAAATGCCTATCAACTGAGGAATACATTTAAAAGATGTGGTATTTTTATACAGTGAAGTATTACTCAGCTGTAAAAAAACAAAAAGATAAGCTCGAGGCTTTTGTAGGTAAATGGATACAACTAAAGACCATACTCATAAGTGAAATAAATGGGACCCACATTTGTAAACATCATATTATCTCCCTGGTATAGGAACCTGAAAGAGTAAATAGAACCCAAAATGTAAATAGATAATATGAAAGGGAAAGAAATTGCTGAAAGGAAGGAACAACTGGGATGAGGGAAAGAAGAAAAAGAAAGAAGAAAGCCAAAAATACATATGTATATATATGGATAGCTGGGATAATGGTACTGCTGATGTCTGATGGTTCATTGAAAGGAAGAGTTAATGCTTAAATTTTTAGTATTGTGACCAATTTTGCATGCTTATATCTGGTAATCTGAGCAACTGAATTGAAGACAACGATATGCAATACAACAACCATTGGTGAAGTCCCACCATCTTTTCTAGTGAAACTCTGCATTGTCTCTAATGGTTCATCTAATAATTATTTTTTAAATTCTCTTTAATGGTTTGAACAATCTTCCATTTTTACATCTAGTAATCTGAGCAACTTAGTTGAAGATAACTATGTAATATAACAACCACTGTTAATTCCTATCATTTTGTTTTGAAACCCTGTATCATTTTTAATATTCTTGCTTTGTTTTGTTTGTGTCTGTGATGCTGGTATTTTGCTATTGTTCTTCTTTTTACTACTCTCTTTAAAATAGAAATATGAAATGCCTAAAAATGAGTAAAATCATGTTCACAGGAAACAACAGCAATTTCTGAAATTCAAGTGCCCCAAAAGATTCAATATATATAATTATAGCATAGGCTTATTATACTAACAAATATCGGAATCAGATTGCACAGGAAATTTTATCAATATTCTTGGAAATTGTCAGTTTGAATTTATCATAGCATAAGCATTAATAAAACCATAGTATGTGTTTATGAATTAATTTTATAGTGCAGGATGGTGTTTCTCTCTTAACAGGTTAGAGAGGGACATCTTATTTTTAATCGTTCTAAGATTTATTTTTCTTTTAGCTGCTAATGAGGATACATTTTCAAAGTTGTATTTCCTTTTTTTCACTGTTTTTTATTGCTTTATTTTGTAGGAATTTAAATTAAATTAAATTCCTCTCAATTTTGTAGCAATGTACATTTTTTTATTTTTTATTTTTAAAAATTTTATTTTTAAGAGGAGAGAACCCAGAATAACACAGAAACCATACATGAAATACCAAGTTACAAAGAAGATAGTAGGGAACTGGCACTGGATGCTGTATAACATAGTTATCTTTGTATTTGTTATAACAAAATCAATAAAGGAAATACCAAATTACAGAGGAGACAACAGGGAACCATCTCTAGATACTGTATTATATAGTGTTGTCTCCGCATTTGTCAACACAAAAACAATAAAGGAAATACCAGATTTACAGAGAAAATAGTAGGGGGTTACCACTGGATATTGTATTACATAATGTTATCTTCATCTTTATTACTCAGTTATATAGATGATGGCTCATTCAATTAATCAATTTTCTCCACTTCACCACCATTGTTCTACCACCCTGTCAGTGATCTTCCCACTTGTAATAATTGCACTTTTGGTTTATTTACTCCCTCATGCTTTTACTTTGGGCAGAGACTTGGCTGCTTCTAAATATGCTGTATATTATGTGGGTGTACATAAATTACTATTGCAGGAAGTCGAGAAGTACCCTTTGGCAATCCCTCACAGCTGTCTAGTGTCCAGTTGGGTAGGCGGGGTTACACAGTGAACTGCCGGACTCTGTCAGCACGACCACATCTATAGGCTCAGGCGAGTCTTCAGGGCCTTCCTGGGGGCCAGACAAAGCACCTGGCACACCCCACCCTAGTGGCTGGGTGGAGCAGCTGACACGACCTGAGGGCCAAGTGGAGCTCCAGGGGTGGGGCAGAGGCCTGGCACACCCTGAGGTCTGGGTGGAACACCTGGCACATCCTAGGGGCTGGGTGAAGCACCTGGCATGCCTCAGGGGCCAAGTGGAGCTCCAGGCATGCCCTGGGAGCTGGGCAGAGCACCTGGCACACCCCAGGGGCCAGGTGGGGCCGGGGGGGGGGCAGAGCACCTGGCACACCCTGGTGGCTGGGTGGAGCACCTGGCATGCCCTGGGGGCCAAGTGGAGCTCTGGAGGCGTGGGGTGGAGCACCAGGCATGCCCCGGGGGCTGAGTGGAGCTCCAGGGCCGGGGCAGAGTGCCTGGCACACCCCAGGGGCCAGGCGAAGTGCCTGGCACACCCTGGGGGCTGAGTGGAGCTCCTGGCACACCCCAGGGGCCAAGTGGAGCTCCTGGCATGCTCCAGGGGCTGGGCAGAATGCCTGGCACACCCCAGGGGCCGAGGGGGGCTCTGGGGGCAGGGTGGGGCACCTGGCATGCCCTGGGGGCCGATTGGAGCTCTGGGGGTGGGGCAGAGTGCCTGGCACACCCTGGGGGCCGGAGGAAGGACCTGGCATACCCCAGGGGCTGGGTGGAGCTCCTGGCACACCCCAGGGGCTGGCCAGAGTGCCTGGCAGACCCCGGGGGTGAAGTGGAGCTCTGGAGGCGGGGTGGAGTGTCTGGCATACCCCAGGGGCCGAGTGGGACTCTGGGGGCAGGGCAGAGTTTCTGGCACACCCCAGGGCTGGGGTGGATCTCCTGGCATGCCCTGGGGGCGGAGTGGAGCTCTGGGGGTGGGGTGGAGCACCTGGCATGCCTTGGGGGCCCAGGCAGAGTTCCAGGGGTGGGGCAGAGCGCCTGGCACACTCCAGGGGCTGGGTCAGAGTTCCGGACAGCCCCCAGGGTGGGGGCTCTCCTCGGCCGACCCCGTGGACTCCCAGACTCTGTCCCAATGCCACTCTGTGGGAGACTCAGTCTAGTTCCTCAAGGCTCTCATGCAACCTGAAGGAAGGCCCCTTCCTCCTCTGGCCTCCGAGCTCCCCGCCAAAGTGTCTGGTATCCCCTCATAGGCCACTAGCATCTTTGGAGACTAACCCCTCCCAGCTAGAGAGGCGGGTCCACACCCTAGTTCCATGTCTCTGCCTCACCCCACCACTCAATCTTGTTAGGCATTTGGTGCACTTACGATGCTGGGCACAAGTGACGTGAGGTCTCCTCCACCTGTGCTCACCATGGTAGATCATGGTGTGTATTAAGTTTAGTTATTAGTTCTCGGAAAGAATTGGAGGATTTTCTTGGGTCTGCTGTGTAGAGTATGTTGTCTCAGGCTCCAGGACTGCTGCTTTTCATGTAGTTTGGTGCTATGGGTTTGTACATTTTTCATATATGCAAGCAGTGTGGAGTCTCTCTTGGTGCTCATATTAGTAGTTTAGGGTGAGTCCTGAAGCCTGTTGACTCAGCCTGTTGCTGTCAGGATCACATGGTGCCTGCTCGGGCCACCAGGACTCACGGTGCTCAGAGAGGGAGTTCAGGGTGGGAGCTGAATCCGTGTAACTCAGCTCCTGCTTCCTGCTTGGTGTTGGAGTGAGAAGGGCGTGGGGCTGTGTAGCCTGCCTCCGTCTGCAGCTCACTCTTCTGTTATGCTCCAGCTCCCTTTTTTTTTCTTAATTTTATTTTAAAGACAAAAGAATGGAGACATATGAACCAGAAAAGCCATAAACAATACAGAAAATACAAAGTTATACAGAATATAGTAGGGAATTAGAACTGGATGTTGTATTACATAGTTATCTTCACATTAGTTAACACAAAAACATTAAAGGAAATACCAAATTATAGAGAAGATAGTAGGGAGTTTGCACTGGATGCTGTATAATATAAAGTTATCTTCACTTCTGTTAATACAAAAACGACTGAGGAAATACAG
>PVLD010019541.1:0-36149 GCA_004027595.1 Dinomys branickii
CCTCTGTTTTCCCATTTTTGGGTATCAGATTCAAACTGTGGAGCTATAAATTCCACAGACAGTTCAGCAGGCAAAGGTCTGCTGCAGAGGCTGCTCCAATGGTTACTTCTCTTTGGGAGAATGTCCCTTAAGCTGTCTGCTGAGATTTCCGCTTCTACTCCCTACCCCAAGACCTGGCCGGGGTACATAAACAGCTCGCCGCCCCAGGGACCTTGCAGGCAGGCCACTCAGATGTTCCTCCCTGGGTGGAGCTCCTACCCCCCTCACAAAACCTGTTGGGGCACCTAAGTAGGTCTTCCCACCCAGGAGATCCCGCAGTCCTTAAAGCTGCTTTGATGTCTCTCGCTGGGCTGAGCTTCTTCCCGATTCAGGAAAAACCGGTTAGAGCGCGCACTTAACTCACCCTGTGATCGTGCAGACAGGAGTGCCGTTCAGATGTTTTTCCCTGGATGGAGATTTTCCCCGACTCAGAAATCCCGCTGGCCGGTCGCTGTTGCTGCAGTTCGCGTAGCGCTGGCTGCGGGGGTGGGGTTCTGAGCGGGATCCCGGAGCGCTGCCCGGTTTGGTGCAGTTTGTCCCAGTAGCGCGTTCTCTGTCGGGTTCAGGAGCTGAAGCCGTTCTTCCCTCCACACTCGCTCTCTCGGCTGGTCGTCTTCTTCCCGGAAGTCCTCATTTCTGTCTTCATATTGCTATATTTCACTGTTTGGGTGGTAATCCTCTGGGAGGTTCTCTCTCTGCTGCCTACCCGGTCGCCATCTTCCCGGAAGTCCCTGAGACCTTTTCTTGAGGCTCCTGCGATTCTGATTTGCTCTTCCTTATTTCCTCTTATCCTAGTAATAGTATCATTGTTTCTAGCCGCCCAAGTTGGAAACCTGGAGATTTTTCTCAATTTTTATTATTCTCTATAATATCTGATTGATCTCATAGCCACATTGGTTTTACATTCTAAGTACATACCAAGCCATCACTGTAGTGATGTTCTGACCATATGGTGGTGGCACGTTGCTATGCACCATCCTCAAAGCTGCTACCAGAAAGACCTTTCTAAAAGCCAAGTCCACAGCTGATGTTCCCTTACTTGACATCTCAGAATGGCTCATCTGACCAGCAAAGCTCCTGCCTTTGGGTTCCTTTCTTTCCCTTATTTGTCCCTAGGTATTCTCATTTTTGAAAAATTATTGTATCTGTTGTTGGCCTAATTTGCCATGCATTCTACAACTATGTGCCCCTCCAGGCCACGTTCTATGCTTGAAACTGTTATTGCTATGGTTGATACATTGTGTCAACTTGGGGAATCTGGAGGTTTAACTGAGTGATTCAGCAGGAAGCCAGGGTGCTTACTTTGTATATATCCTGAGCCTGTGGAAGAGGAAGGCATGGAGATTGTGTGAGAGCTACAGGCCCCCTGGGTGGGGTAGCCTGTTTACAATGTAAGGGAGAAAAAGAGTCTGCTTGCAGCCATTCCTCCCTTTTGCTGGTTGTTTTGCTGTGCTCTGCTGCCATGAACTGTTTGCCCTCTGCCTTGTGCCACTCTGCCTCTGAACCAGCCAAGTACAGACTGAGACCTCCAAGAACTGTAAGCTAAATAAACCTTTCCTTCCTTCATTTTGGGTGTTGGGTATTTTGTCCCAGCAATAAGAAAAAAGTAACCAAGACAGGTGTGGGTAATGAATGTTCTCTTGGGCATTTTCTTCCAGAAAAGGCCAGTTTATCACAGTTGAAAATTTGATGAGAGCAAAGAAGAGGAACTTTCTCTTCTTTCTCCACTCAGAAAATTCACACCCATCTTTTTTTTTTTTTTTTTCCAGTACCGGGGATCAAACTCAGGACCTTGCACTTGCCAGGCAAGCGCTTATGCCACTGAGCTATACCCCCAGCCCCCACACCCATCTTTTAAAATTCATCTTAATCATCTTTTTTCTATGAAATTGTCCTTGCATTTCATTTTCAAGAAAAGATAAGCACTCTTTTGGTTGAATCCACAGCATCATAGACATTGTAGACCACATTGGAAGTGCTATTTACACATTTCCCTCTAGCATTTTATGACAAAAATTGTATCTTCCTCATCACTGAATTCTCAGTATCCAACAGAGTGTTTACTCAGCCTGTAATAAATGATCAACTAATACAATGGACCCTCAAGTTATGACAGGCCTCACATATGACAACCTAGATTTTGACCAGAATTTTAGGTTTAATTTAAAACCAAAGTATTGAATTACAACCCAAATGCTGGTTGCTTGTGCAATTGTAAGCAAAGACTTATGATGCCAGAAAAGTGTATGTAAGTGTTCATAAGTATCAATCTGAGCCCAGATACATGTGTTTGTGGATGTGATTTCAGTCAGTGCTTTATATAATTGCTGCAGTTACTGCTATCAGATTGTCCCCAAAAGAGCTAGAATAGAAGTTAAAGAAGGAAGGCATGAGAAAGAAAGCAATCACAATTAAAAAGAAAAAGGAAATTGTGGAGAAATATGAGAATAGCATTTGTATCACTCATCTTGCTAATGTGTACATGTCAAAATCCACCATCTCTCAACAATCTTACAGAAAAAAGATTTGTATAAAGAGGCCAGTGTTGCTAAAGGTGTTCCTCAAATTAGTAAGTCACAATCAACAGTGTTAGATGAGATAGAAAGGCTATTGTTAGTGTGGATAAATGAAAGGCAGATGGCAGGTTATAGCCTATCTGAGTCTACAATTTGTGAAAGAGCAAGGGCTGTAAATGCAGAGTTTATAAAAGGTAATTAATCAACAGTGATAATGGTGAAACATTTCAGGCCAGTAAGGGGTGGTTTCACAATTTTAAAGTGAGAACTGGGGTTTTTAGCAATAACTAGGCATGGCTAAACAGGCAGGGCTCACAAAAGGCTGCTGCAAATTACATATACCACTTCAAAAAAATGACACAGAGAAATGGCTATTGCTCTCATCAAATTTTCAACTGTGATAAACTGGCCTTTTCTGGAAGAAAATGCGCAAGAGAACATACATTACCCAGGAAGGGAAGCAAATGCCAGGCCACAAGCCTATGAAGGATAAGATAACCTTATTGCTATGTGCCAATGTGAGTGGTGACCTCAAGATAAAGCCTCTCTTGGTCTATCACTCTGAGACCCCTAGACTGTTCAGAAAACATAAAGTCACGATGACTAGGTTAGGGTCACTTGAAAATCTAACACAAAATTTGGCAACCAGAGTACTTTTTCTTGAGTAGATCAGGGAGGCTTTCTATCTTACTGTTAAGAAATATCTAGAGGACAAAACTTTACCACTCAAGGCTCTTCTCATGATAGACAATGCTCCTGTTCACCCATGAGATTTGGAAGAATTGGCTGAAGAATTCCCACGGCTCTCAGTCAAATTCCCCCCACCCTAATACAATTCCTCTACTGCAATCTATGGATCAGCAGGTTATAGCTAACTTTGAGAAACTACACCAGGAACTGTTCCTGAAGTGCTTGCAGATGGTCTCAGATACAGAGTTAACCCTTAAAGAGTTCTGGAAGGAACATTACAACATCCTTTCCTATGTGGGGTTAACTGAGAAATCCTGGGCCAGTGCCTCTCTCTAAGGACACTGAGATCTGCCTGGAAGAAAGTGTGGCTTAAAACTATGCAGGAGAGAGACTCTGATGGCTGTATACAGGAGCCCGAGCCTTCAACTGACCCTGTGGTTGATGACACTGTCGCTATAGCAGAGTCCACAGGCTCCCAGGAAGACAGTGACGATGTTGAGGAACTGGTGGAAGAGCACTCAGGAATTGTCTACAGAGGAACTTGAGCAACAGAGAGCGGCAATGGAGGAGCTTGCTGAAGAGGAGGGGTGCTATGAACAATCAGTGCAGCAAAGTTCTTCAGAAATAAAGGAAATCCTGAAAAAAGAGGCAGAGCTACAAACATTTGTAGAGAAGAACCACCCAGACAGAGAAAAGGCTGTCAGTGCCTTCCCTTCCTTAATCACAATATCATGTGATACCACAGAATAGTGTTAAAGAAAAGACAGAAACAGAAAACCTTAGACCAAACTTTAGTTGTGAAAAGATTGAGACCTGGTGAGCCAAACCAGGTGCTAAAGTTTCTTCCAAGGAGAGAAAGGACACCAGAGAGCCAGATTCTTGATGTTTTTATGCAAGGGACTCTTCTTCCAAACAATAACCAGCTTCCATTTCATCCTCCCTTCCTGCAAGCCAGAGATGCCAAATTGAAATGTGAGTACAGTACAAAATTGTTGTTTCCTGTAAACTTGGCACATTGTATAAGTTCTTGGGGAATACATTAGGAAAATTATGGTATTGTCTGATAAATTATACATATTATACAACCACTTTTTATTATGTAAAGGTAAGGTAATGTTTCAGCAAAAATTGGGTTGAATTCTGCAGGAGATCAAAGAACTCATTCAGAACAAATGGAGTTTTATTAATTTAATTTAATAAAACTAATTTGGACCAGTTACCCTTCACCCCTGGTTTGCCGATCAGGAATGTGGCACTTAACTGTCTTTGTTCCCACCTTATACACATTTTTGGTTTTCATGGTAATAGAAGGAATGTTTAGGCCTGGCCACAGTTGTTTTCCTTGTGCCACGTGACCGGGTCAGGATCCAGCCACAATGATATATACTTTCTGTACTCGGTTCTATATGTCTCCTTTTAGATTACAATGTTTATCTAGGGCCAGGGGAGGGGTGAAACAATGCAGGCAAGGTTTGTCTTTGGAGAAACATTCCAGAGCAAAGTCAGGACTGCAAAGTTAACTCCTTACAACCCCTCTGGCATGTTTCTCAAGACACATTTTGAGGCCTGCACTAAGACTAGAATTATTGTATCTTAAAATGATATGCTAAAAGTCACCATCCCTTACAGTAAGGGGTGCTTTGGGAGGTTCAGAATGCTTTGAGTATTTCCATTATTTATTATGGGAAAAAAATAGTTTTGACTTACAACCAACTTGAGTTACAACCAGCCCCTGTGAATGAATTGGGTTTGTAAGTCAAGTGCCCATGGTATTGGAGTAAACAAGAGAAGAAACACCACACCCTTGGGAAACCTACTGTGTTAATTCAGCTTCAACTTGAAAAGCTCAAAAAGTATACATTGGAAATAAATGGAGTAACTGAATATTTGTGCCGCTGTTCTCCCTATAAGAATTCTTACGTGAAGGAGAGATTCCAACATAGCTAATTAGAGAAGGAAAAACTCAGAGGAGAGACACTTAGTAGGGTGTATGTATGCACAATGAGAATAAAAATAGACCAGTGCTTTAACTTTAATGGTACATTTATGGCCAGACAGGTAACCCTTAGCAGAAGTGTGCTCGAAAGATCCAAACAAAACTAACTACAAATATTCTAATGTGTTCTAACAACCTCATAGCTTTCCTCAATCTCTAATTATGTTTCCCTCCCTCTGTATCTTTCCTCCCACCGTGACAAAATTTCCCACAAATCCACTAACAACTACCCTTTTACTCTATCTATAAAATAACTCCAGCAGAGTCCACTTCTGGTTTTTCACTGACTGATATTGCTATTACCTCACCTTACCTACTTGCCACCTTCCTTTATTCCTTTTTTTATTACTTTATCTCTTTCTTCAATATCCCAGACTAACTGCTAATAACACTATAGTTCAGTGGTGGTAAACCTATGGCACCTGTGTCACAGCAGGCTGTTTATATTGCTGAGAGTTGCAAAAGTTTTGCCATCGCTATGTAATTTGTAATGGATGCTGAAAAAATGGTGAGATTATACAACAAATTTAAATGTTCATGATTGGTGTATAATGGAATCATCATAATCTGTGAATGTTCTTATGCCCGTGGGAAGAAGCACTTCTCAGATGAAGAAATACAAATGGCAAATAAATATATGAAGGAATGTTCAACATCATTGGTCACTCAAGAAATGCAAGTTAAATCAACACTGAGATTCCATCTCACTCCAGAAAGAATGGCCATCATCAAGAAATCAGCCAATTACAAGTGCCGGAGGGGCTGTAGGGAAAAGGGAACTCTTCTCCATTGTTGGTGGCAATGTAGACTTGTGCAGTCACTGTGGATCATAGAGACAAAACTCTTCAATAAGGTACTGGAAAATAGAATGCAATGCTTTATTAGGAAGATTATAGATCCTGATCAAGAAGGCTTCTCTCCAGGAATGCAAAGATGGTTCCACATACTCAAATCAATAGATGTAATAAACCACATAAACGGAAACAAAGACAAGTCCACATAATCAGCTTAATAGACACAGAAAAAGTCTTTTACAATGTTCAACATTCATTCAGACAAAAATTTTTAAAAAGGTATAGAATTCCTTACCTCAATCTGATAAAAGCTATTTGTAACAAACCTGCTGCCAACATGATATTAAATTTGGAAAGGATGAAAGCTTTTTCTCTACAATCAGAAATAAGCCAAGGATACCCAGTATTATCACTTGTATCCCATACAGTACTCAAAACATTAGCCCAAGCAATCAGGCAAGGGTAAGAAGTAAAACGGATAAGTATAAGAAAGGAAAAGGTCAAATTATCATTATTTCCATGTGACATAATCCTTTACACAGAAGAACCCAAAATCCCACCTGGAATTAATAACCATATTCAATAATGTAACAGGATACAAACTCAACACAGTTGAGTTCCTGTCTTCCAATAAACAACTCACCAAGAAGCAAATTAGGAAAAGGGTAACATTCATTGTAGCAACAAGGAAAATTAAATACTTAGGAATTAACCTGACAAAGGAAGTAAAAGACATCCAGAATGAAAGCTACAGTGCTATGAAAAAGAAGATCAAAGTAGGCAGCAGTCAATGGAAGGATATTCCCGTATTCCTGGACAGATAGACAGACTATTGCCAAAATGGCCATACTTCCCAAACTTGTATATAGATTTAATACAATCCCAAATTAAAATATCAACACCATTCTTCATCGAACTAGAAAATAGTCCTAAAATTCATATGGAAGCAGAGGAGACACAGAATAGCAAATGCAATCTGGACAACTGAACAAAAATAGGAGGCATCAAAATCCCCAATTTCAAGTTATTGCACAAAGCTATAATGATGGAAACAACGTGGTACTGTCAAAAAACAGACATGCAGATCAATGAAATGAGTAGAAGATACAGAAAAAAATCCAGGTACATTAAGTCATCTGATCTATGACAAAGAGGCCAAAAGCATACACTGGAGGGAAATAGCATCCTTAATAAATGGTGCTAGGAACAGTCTAACACATGTGCAGAAGACTGACTCTGGATCCATATCCTTCACCATGTACTAAACTAAATGTGAATCAAAGCCCTAAATATTAAAATAGGAGCACTTAATCTGCTGGAAGATAGAATAGGTAAAACTCTTGAAGACATAGGCACAGGAATGTACTTTCTAAAGAGAATTCTGATTGTAAATGAGATGGCACCAAGAGCCAACAATAGGATCATATCAAATTGAAAAGCTTCTGCAGAGAAGGGGAAACAACCTATAGAGTGAAAAGACAACCACACAATGGAAAAAATTTGCTTGTTACTTTTCAGATGGAGGACTAATATCTAAAATATACAAAGAGCTAAAAATATCAACACCTCCAAAATAAAAGATGGAATAAAAAAATAAGCAATAGAAATGAATAGATACTTTTCAGAAGTACAAATGGCCAATACATGCAGAAATACTGTATATATGTGGCCATTATGCAAATGCAAATTAAGTTAACCCTGAGATTCCATCTTACTCTGGAAAGAATGTTTATCATGAAGAAACCAAGCAGTGAAAAATGCTGGGAAGGTTGTGCAAAAAAGAGACCTTCTTATGTTATTGTTGGGACCGTAAACTGGTGGAATCACTATGGAAAACAATATGAGCATTCCTCAAAAAGCTATGACTACAAATTCCACTCCACCCAGCTATTCCCTCTCTAGTTATCAACCCAAATATCTGAAAACATTGTACTGCAGCAATACAGGCCTATAGAAGCAAAATTTATAATTCTGTTAATGAATATATATATATACACACACACACACATACAGATGAATGGATAAATAAAATGTGGTATGTATGCAACATGGAGTACTACTTACACATAAAGAAAGATACATTTCAGTCATTTGTTGGAACATGGATGCAAGTTGACACCATAAATTTAAGTTAAATAAATCAGACACGCAAGCTTAAATGTCACATACCTTCTAAGATAAACCCAAAGTACAGATAATTTTTTAAACAAAATAAAAGATATTCAATAGGAAATAGGGAGAGAGATCTTTTGCAAATGGGATGGGGATCAAGACACTGAGGAATGGGGAGTAGAGAACAGACAGGAAATAAGGGTAAGAAATGTTAAAGACATCTGCCTACTTCCTACAGTAAATTAAACATTATATTGCAAACACATACTAAAGAAAAGTATTCTTATGTTGAAACTTGGATCTTCCTTGTAAATCATCAGTCCCCTTAGTAGTAGCTGTTCATCTTGAGGCTTGGTTGAGCTTCTCAACTTTCATAAATCCCATTCAACTTGCCCTGAGGCATTTAATCAATGATCAAAACATAGAGTACGTTTTTAGTAACAAAAATATGTACTCCATAGATTATTAGATTATAAGAATAGACTTGAACTCTGCTAATTCTTAACAGTGGGTATGTGTTTCCCGCATTTTCTTAGGTGCTCAGGTTTTATCATTCTTACAAAGAAGACCTTGCACAGCCTCTGAGCTTTGACTATACCATTTAACATTCAAAGAATAATTGTACAGAGGGTGTTTGGGGACATTGTAAGGAACAGCGATATGACATGGAAGTCACTATTATATCTAGGGTAGCGAGTGTCAATGACATAACCTCTGGAAGCCACCCTCATGTTGATCAGTGGAGAAATTTTTCTCAGTTTTCACTACATGAAATTCTGTGTGTCCCAAGAAATAAATTTATTTTAAAGTCATACCCGAAAATGTTTCTCTCCTTTTCACATACAAAACACTTTTAACACATCCCTGTGGCCAGACCTTAATAAATGCATAGTAATTAATGTCTTGAATTTCTATGTACTAAACTGTCCCCTTGGCCTTGTTTAGTTTTCTTGCCCTTATTTCCCCTTTGCTCGGATTTGCTCATCTGTTTACTTTCTCCCCATTTGTATGTTTTTAGAAGCTGCCTCAAATCCTTGTATAGTAGCAAGACAGAACTAACCCAAATTAAATAAAAGCGCACTTATCTCATTGGATGTTCATGATTATTTTTAGAGGAAAAATAATCCTCTAGGTGGATATTGGGGTACAATGTTAGAGCTTTCTATCTAGATGTCCCCACAAAGCCTTATGCAGTTATAGGTGGGGCATTTTCAGGAGTGGATGGATCTAGAGCACATGATGCCAGATTAATTCATGGTGCACTAGTGTTAAGGATGTCAGCGCCATCAGCCCTATGTGTCCTGTGTAGGATATAAGGGATAGAAAAGCCGGTGGCCACCCCTTGCTTGCTTTGCAACCTTCTGCACCGTGTGAACTGTTTTTCCTCTGAAATACCATCCTGCATTGCAGCCAGACAATTATGGACTGAAACCTCCACAAACTGTGCGATAAATAAACTTTACCTCTTTTAATTTTGGGTGTTGGGTATTTTGTCTCAGTCACAAGAGACGTTACTAAGACAAATAGCAAGGCAGAGCTAACCCAAATTTTAAAAATTATCTCTTTGGATGTTCATGATTCTCTTTAGAGGAAAAATAATCTTGTATCTAGCTCAAAGTGGGTATTGATTCTTTCAGAAGCCAAGAACTGAAAAGCCATGAAGTAGAAAATTGTTTATTTGGATTGTCAAGGACTCAATCTCTTCTCAATTAATGATCATTACCATTGATATTTTACCACCAGAATAATAACCTGCTAAAGCACGTAAAAAACGGAAGAGCCACAAGCTCTTCCAAGTCAGGTTGTACTGTCCAGATGCCAGGACATGATGAGCATCTTGGCATGATCCCACTGCTCTGTGATGAGGGCAGTGTGGACCATAGCACTGCACAGCCCTTTGCCCTCTGGTAGAAGTTCACCACTTCCACTTGAGAAGCACTATAGCAATTTGTTCTGCAGTTATTAGACTGCTGTGATTTTTGAGCATAATCATAACAAAAGTTCCATAGTTTAGGTGCTTGCATTGTTTAGATAGCTGGATAAAGATCCTCTGCTGTACTTCACCAACCAATGAAATAACATTTATGGTACCTGCAGTGGAGCAAGGGTTTTATATGTTTTGCAACTTTCAAATTTAATCATAATATAGTCGATGAGACATTATTTGCTTCATTAAAGATGAGAAAATTGCAATTCAAAAGGGAAAAGGACTTTGTCTTCATAATCTAAATTGCAGTATTAAATCTCAGATCGCATAACTCCAGAGAGTACATTTTTTTCTTTCTTTAAAAGCAGACTATTTCTTTCTTTAAAAGCAGTCAAGACTCCTCCAGGTTCCTTCTCTCTTTTGAGAAAAATCTTGGATAATGGTAATTGTGTGTGTGTGTGTGTGTGTGTGGTGTGTACATCCATGTGCTTATGCACCAATGTGGGCAACAGTCCAGAATCTCCTTTGTATTCTAGGCAGTGAATTAATAAGGGACCTAGGAGGAGAGCTTCTTCACTCAAAGGAAGCTTAACTTAGAAGAATATAGTAAAGAGTTTACACGCAGTGGCTCAGAACTCTGCAGGGCTCAGGATCTCAAAAGGATAGTGACATGCCCAAGACTGGCAAAAGTGGAACAGCATTTTCACTCTTATGTTTGAAGACACCGAAAAGGGAATTTTGTTTCAAGAGTATAATGAGATGCTAGCCACTTACTTATATAATTCATTTGTTCTCTGTGGGCTTGCTTACATCTGGTTGCATATAGTTTTTCCATGAAATAGTAGAAAAATGCTATACAAGACCAACTTCATGATTTGTGTAACAGAGGAGGATCAGGTTATATAGTTAACTGGTATATCAGTCCTAGGCATTCAGTCTGTACCAGTTCTAGTGGCCAACCAGAGCTTTATGCTCAAGGATGCTAACGTTACCTTCCATTAATGTGTTGGTAAAAAAGGGTCTACCAGTCCTTCCAGAGTGTTTCAGTAGAGGGTGACTGAACAGAGTAAACACAATAGGTTCATTCCAATATTCTTATATCCTTAAAACTCACATTCCTTCTCTACAGCTTGCCAGGGAAGTTCTAGCATCTCAGCCATAGTGACTATAGGCTACCATTGAGTCAAGGCTTAATTCAACAACCCAGTGAATCAGTGGAACCATTGCTGTGTGCTTGAGATGGTGCATTACACATTTAGTTCCAGGGATATGCACCCATATTGATGAATTTTGATGAATCCAACACTTTATTTCATTCTCTTTCTCTAACACCCTTGGAATACATTTCTATAAAAGGTGCCTTGAATCATAGATATAAATTAATAAAACCCTACAATTACCTCAAAGTTTACAGTCTGCTCTCTTGGATAGGACTTTCTCTGGGGTCTGCTGGGATCTAATATGGATCCATAGGCAACAGAGAATCACAGAGTGGATCTCAGAAAAACCAGTACCTTCTCTGAAGGAAAATTTTATATGTGAAGTTTCTGATATTATTTTATGCAGGAGAAAACCAGTTCCTCAAGAAAAGGTAAAAGGCTGCTTCAGTTAGCAAGGAAGATTCACAGGGGTTTGAGTTTTAGTGTTCTCAAGATGGTGTTTCTGTCTGGATGTTCTCATATGAGTTGTATTCCTTCCCAAAAAAGTTCCTTACCTCAGCATAACTTCATTAGATTGTATATTTAACTGGTTTTCCAAATCCACAACTATAGAAACACATCTGGGGCATGATGCTTAGACATGTCTTCTTACAGCCACATTAGACAAAGCGTATTAGTCAGCTTTCAAATCGCTGATGCAAAACACCTGATACCTGCAATTTAAAGTTTCATTTTGCTCATGGTTTCAGGACCTCAGTTTATGTTTGGCCAGTGCAAAGACTAGAACATCATGATGAGAGGGCCTAGAGGAAAGCTCATGGCAGCCAGTAAGCAGGGCAGGGGAATAGCATCAGAGAGAAAGGGCCCAGGGACCAGGTATGGCACCCAAGGTCATGCACACATGGCTCTCCAGACACACTCAGAAGTGTGCCTTACTAATTCCCTGAGAACCTGTCAAGTGAATCAAGTTGACCGTCCAGCTTAACTCTCACAGAGTAAGTCCCATTTTTCCCCCTAACATGCTTCCTACCTTAGCATAACTTGATTGGATTGCTTACTTAGAGTTTCCTTTGGGACATCACAGAGGCACTTTGATTCTTTCCCTAAGTCTTGATTTGAGAGTGTAAGGCTTTGACTTCATCTTTTTTTTTTTTTTTTTGAAAGAGTTCTTCAAGATGCAGTAAGAAATAATGCTATCACCATTACTGTTTTGTTTTCACCACTGAAGCAGTAACAGTAAATGCCCGGCCACTTGATTTCCCAAACCTTGCTCTCCACTTGCCCTCTCTCTGTATGGCTGTGTCTAGATGCCCCCTCAAAGTCTCATGCAGTCACAGGTGGGGATTTTCAGAGGTGGCTGAATCTAGAGTGTGTGATGCTGGGACTAAAGGTGTGTAATTAGTAGATCACTCCACTGATTGGATTGGCACTGTGCTAACCCTGGTGGCCTAGATACAATATAAAATGGGCAGAAAGATGGTATTAAGCCCCCTGCCTTGTTGTTTTTGCTACCTTATGGGCTCCATGAACTGTTCTTCGGTGCAGTCCCTGTCTTCTAAGCCACCCTGCCTTGGAGCCAGCTGATTACGGACTGAAACCTCTACAAACCATGAGCTAAGTAAAACTCATCCTATATAACTGAAGAGAACTTAATGAAAGGACTCTTTAACTTAGACAGATATATGTGCATAGAAAACAACAAATGATGGTGAGACATTAGGTTTCGTAACAACCAGAAGCTGAAGGGTCAAGAGGAGAGAAACGTGTTACCCAGCTTGGCAAGAGGTTGAGTTCTGGAAGAGAGGCTGCCTCACAGGGAGCTGCCAAAACAACAAAAGCAGGGAAGGAAAGAAGATTAACACCCCCAATTCTCTCTCCTCTCACCATTTGATGTCCTGGTAGCTTACTTCTCACTGTTCAAAACCAGATGGTAACCAGATGAAAGAAGGGTGAGGTATGCAGACAATTAACATCTCTTCCATTTCCAGGTAAAAGAAAACCAAGAATTGGATGACTGAGATATTTTGCTTTACTCTAGCAGAAAATTCATTTCTTTAATTCTAAAGAGAAAAGAACAAAAACAAATTTACAAATACAAAGACAAACAAAACAACACAAAAACAATAAAAATGATACAGAATTTCAAGCAAGGTGGTAGGAAATTAACAATGATTGTTGCATTGCATGTTGTTATCTTCAAATTGGTGACTCAGATAGAGAATTCGTTCATTGATAGCTCAGCTTTATTCTACTGAGGCTTGGTTTCCAGCTTTGTTAGGGAAGGTCTGGAATATCCCTTCTACCTGGGCAGAGATTTTCTGCTCCCCAGTAGTGACTTTTGTGGGGGCCTCTCCTCTAGGTTGCGTGCACTCTTCATCTCCCAGAACTGTGTGTTCTCTAGTAATTCCATCGATGTCACATTTTGAAGGCAGTTACTCTTGAAGAGGCTTCTCTGAGCTTTACACCTGCATGCACAGGTTTTCAGTCAAAGATCCCAGAGGATTAACTGTACAGATTTCTGGGGCTTCCTCTCTGCTATGCTCCCTTATTGTAACCTGAAATACAAATTCCAGCTCCTGCAGGAATCCCATACTTCAATCTCTATTTCCTGTGGCCAGCAGGACTGCTCCTCTCCAATTGGGCTCCTGGGCCACAACTTGCAAGTTGCTTTCAGGTAATAAACTAGAGTAAATATAGCAATTAAGTATGTGTGGTGTATCTCAAGGATCATCGTGCTGAACTGTGTGTGCACCAAGGCCCAAAAAGAATTGCTTTAGATGTTTTGTCTCATTTTATAGCTGGTAATAGTGGAAAAATAATTCAAATAATTATTCCCTCCTTTATGGCCAAGTCCAGAAGTCTTCATTTTCAAAACTTATTTCATTACCTGCTTAGTAAATGATTGGCTATCCTCCTAAACACTGTAAGACTTGGTGACTGAACGATATTCTCCAATTTAAAAAGTGTATTTTTATTGAGGGGTTTCTTTTGCCAGGCTATATACTAAATGCTTTTTATACGTTTTATCATTTAATCTTGCAAATAAATCAGTGAAATGTAGTTTTGTTAGCTGTGTTTTAGAGATGAGGATAATTAAATTTAAAGAACAAAGGCTTGCCAAGAACTCATATCTGATAAATGATAGAGCCCAAAATTGAACCAGATTAGCAACACCAGGATCAAACTCTTAAAAACCATTCAGCTTGACTATTCTTTTCCAAACAAACCACTTAAATAGCTATAGCTGGTTTTCCAATGAAAATACTTCATTTACTTTCCATATTGGAAAATTCAGCCTTAAGCTCAGCCTCACTCTTTCTTTTCCTTTCTTTCTTTTGTTTTCGCTGACTTTTTCGTCTAGTGGAACTTTCTTCTTGTGAAGATGGGTTATAAAGCTCCCCATTACAATTGTGTTATTTCTTATTTGATTTTTCATGTCTATTAATATTTGTCTTATATAGTTTGGTGCTCCTGTATTTGGTGCATATACATTTATGACTATTATCCCTTCCTCTTGAATTTTTCCCCTAACGAGTATGTAGCAGCCTTCTTCATTTCTTTTGATCATTCTTGGTTTAAAGTTCACACTGTCTGCAAACAAAATAGCCACCTCTGCTTTTTTCTGGATCCCTTTCACATCGAGCATTGTTTTCCATCCTTTGACTTGTAGTCTAAGAACTTCTTTTTGAGTTAAATGTGTTTCTTGTATACAGCATATTGTTGGATCTTGTTTCTTGATTCATTCTGCCAGTCTGTTTCTTTTGAATGATGAGTTGAGGCCATTTACATTGATGGTTATAACTGATGTATATTGGCTTATCTTTGTCACGTTATTTTTTTGCTGTTGGTTTCCCACTTTTCTTCTCTGTTAAATCACTTTCCCAGCTTGGTGGTTTCTTTCTGTTGTTGTTTTTGGAATTGTGGTCATTTTAATCTTTATCTAGAATATCTTTTAGTACCCTTTGTATTGTTAGTTTGGAGGCCATGTATTTCTTCAGTTGTTCTTTTTTTTGGAAGTATTTTATTTCTCCATTAATTTTGAAAGATAGTTTATCAGGGTACATCAATCTGGGTTGGAAGTTTTTTTCTTTCAGGACTTGAAATGCTTCACTCCAAGTTCTTGACTTGAAGGTTTGTGTTAAGAAGTCTTTATTCTTAGGGGTTTTCCAATATAGGTGATCTGTTTATTTTCTCTAACAGCTTTCAATATTCTGTTCTTATGCTGCATTTCTGGGATCTTTATTATTATATGTTTGTGTAGATTTATTTTGGTTAGGCTAGTTGGAATTCTATATGTCCTATTTACTGTATGTCATATTCTTTTGCCATGCTTGGGAAATTTTCTGCTATTACTTCTACAAGTAGTCTTTTTTATGTCATTTGTGTTGACTCCTGCCATTTCACTGACACTTTTTTTAATTCTTATATTATTTTTCTTGTATCATCTTGCAGCTGTTGAATTGTTATTTCCTGATCTTTGTTATTTTCAAGAGATCTTTCATTATCACTAGCTGTGATCCTGTCTTCAAGGTCTTAAAGTCTGTTTTCAGTTTTGCTTAAGCAGTTTTACCAGCTTTCAGTGGAATTTCTAATTTCCTGGATATCTGTTTGAATTCATTTTATGTATTCTATTTCTTTCCTATATTGATCATTCAGTTTCCACCCTCTTCCTATCATCCTCTATGTTTTAATCTTCCTCTACTCTAGATTTGCTAAGCAATTCCTTTATAAATGTTGATATTTCTTATTTTAATCTGTGAGATTATTTCTGATCTGATTTCCTTCATAGCTTCTTAGAATTTTTTTTTTTTTACTTTGGTTGCTATCATTTCAGAAATTGCAGGTGTATGTCTTTCAATTTCTACTATGTGGATGTCTCCTGGACTTGCTCTGGGTTTCCTGGAGGTCTAAGATTGCATTTTGCTTCTTCATCTTGTTATTTTCTATTTCAAAAATTTTTTATTTTATTTTTTTTATGATCCTTGTGGGTGTTTGTAGTAAGTAGCTATATCACTAGTATCAAGGCCTGTCTAGGAAAAATCTGTTCCTTCAGAGGTATCTTCTGTGTGTAGGAGATTCTTCTTGGTTTGTGTCTGTGCCAACATTCTACCTTCTCAATTAATTAAGAGTGGAATGTTGGTACCTGTTTGGCTCAGTGCCCAGTCCCTTGGTGTATGGCTATGGTCAGGTTATTAGCTCAGAGCTTCCCAGTATTGTTATAGCAGGGAGAACAGCTGATTATTATAGATATGACATCCTAGCTAAAGTAGTAAAATTAGCAATAACAATTTAGGTACTGAAAAACTAGTAAATACTAATTTTATACTTTAGACCCTAGGAGCAAATTCTGTACTTATATAACAGAACTGATTGTTACTTAGGAGTTTGTATGCAAAGTATTTCCCCTTGGCAGAGAGGTTTTACCTTGTGTTGGGGAAATTCAGGGAACATAGTGTATAAAACAAAGATAACTGGTAAGGAAGTAGACACAACGCTAGAGGACAAATGATGGCCATGCAGGGCTTGGGAAACTAGAGAAGGGAGTAGAAAAGAAACAATAGAGGATTTGAGGGATTATCTGAAGTTGGTCTCTGGGTTTGGGGAACAGGATTAGTTTTCTGAGGCTGGATTTCTCCCCAGCCACTTAGAAAAAGGAGAAAGAAATACAGAGAGAGAGAGAGAGAGAGAGAGAGAGAGAGAGAGAGAGAGCGCAAACTGAGAAGAAAAAAGGGCCATTGTCTGGGTCCTGTGGTGTAGTGGGAGGGGCTAAACACCTGGACTCCTCTGGTGAAGCAGGTTACTGAGCTCCAGATCTTCCAGCACTTCAAGGACAGTTCTTAAAATATGTAAGTTACTGTGTCCCTCCTGGGTCCCCAGGGGGGTTCTTGGGGGGCACCTGCAGAAACAACATCAGGGTCTTGGCACCACTCTGTGTGGTGCCAACATCATCCAGACTACCCAGGCTCACTACTTTTGCAAAGCCTCATGGATATACTGGTTCCAAAATAGCTTTATTATTCCTCCCTGTACCTAAGGATGGGGAAGCTGCATTTATTTTTTTAAGGAGGAAGTAAATTGACTTCCTGAAACTGGAATAGAAGGAGGGAAACTGGTACACTTTATTATTAGTCAAATAATAAAATGAAACACAACCATGTATTTTTACATGAACACCTTATTTTTTAGAATAGTTTTTGATTCATAGAAAAACTGAGTGAAACCTAGAGTTTCCACATGTCCTTTTCCCCAAACACACAACCTCTCCTCCCCTCAGCATCCTAGCACTAGAGCGGAACATTTGTCACAGGCACTGAACCAACACTGATACTCATTACCAACCGAAGGCCCTAGTTCACATTAGAGTTCACTCCTCAGGTTGTACCTCCTGTGGGTTTTAATAAAAGTACAGTGACACAATCCACTGTATAATATAATAATATTTTAAACTTAAAAAAAAAATAAACCAGGACTTCCGGGAAGATGGCGACTGGGTAGGCAGCAGAGAGAGAACCTCCCAGAGGATTACCACCCAGACAATGAAATATAGCAATATGAAGACAGAAAGGAGAGAGGTGTGTACCCTGAACCCAAGAAGGATCTGAAATGGGAACTGAAGCCCTAGGAAAGACCAAGCAGAACCTCTCCTGGAGAAAAGGATCAGAGGGCCGCCACTGCACAGTCAGAGGGAGAAGAGACGGAGAAAGAAGAAGTCACTGCTTCAAACACACTCTTGGCCCAAGCCCTCATTCCAGCAATCGCAGCTTCAGCTTCGGAGACCCACGCTCATGGAAGCCTCCCAACTTGGCCAGGGGATAGCGGAGTTCCAAGAGCTGGTCCAAAACTGGAGAGGAGAGGGCGCAGCCAGGAAAAGAGGCAATGGTGGTTGGAAACTGGTCAAATCCAGTGTGAGGATGAGAGGTTGCAACAGCCACAGAAGCGGAGTCCCCACCCTGCAGCAACCTTCCTAATCAGCACCTGGAGGCAAGGTGGAGCCAGAGCAGCCAGTACACATCCCACCACACCCAGCTCTATGCCTGCCTCGAGGCTGTAGCCTCCTGCCTCTCCACTGTGTGGGCGGCTGCCAGTAGGGAGCGGTGGGGTGCATCGGCACCCACATCAGAGCCACAGCAACTCCCAGGGATCCAGCCAAGGAACAAACGGGAACTGGAGCACAACAGCAAGAGAGAGCTGCAGATGGAGGTGGATCACACGGCCCCACGCCCTTCTCACTCCAACATCAAGCAGGAAGCATGAACTGAGTTACTAGGCTTCAGCTCCCACCCTGAACGCCCTCTGTGAGCACCTTGAGTCTTGGCGGCCTGCGCAATCACCACCTGTTCCTGACAGCAATTGGACGAGTCCACAGGCTTCAGGACTCACCCCAAACTACTAATACAAGCAACAAGAGTGTCTCCGTACTGCTTGCATATATGAACTTTGTATGAACCCATGGCGACCGGGTAGGCAGCAGAAAGAGAACCTCCTGGAGGAATGCCACTCAGACATAGCAGTGTGGCAACATGTGAAGGACAGAGAGGAAAGAGGTGGATATCCTGAACTTGAGAAGGATCTGAAATGGGAACTGAAACCCTCAGAAAGACTAAGCAAAACCTCCTCTGGAGGAGGGGATTGCAGATCTGACATGGCGCAGTCAGAGGGAGACAAGATAGAGAGGGAGGAGGTTGCCGCTCCAAGCACACCCTTGGCCCACACCCTCGTTTCAGCATTCCCAGCTTCAGCTTCTGAGACCCACTGCCCAGCTGTAAGGGGTGGAGAACAGTAATACTGGAGATCAGTAGGAGGTGGGAGGAGAAGAAAGGGCCTCTGGCATCAAGGCAATGGGACAGAGCCAAAAGGGTCACAGAGGGCGCCCCATGGAGGTGCGTGCCCCGCGGCTGCTCCACTGTGGGCCCCGCAGCTGCTCTGCTGTGGGCCCCACGGCTGCTCTGCAGTGGGCCCCACGGCTCCTCCGCTGTGGGCCCCGTGGCTGCTCTGCAGCGGGCCCTACGGCTGCTCTGCTGTGGGCCCCGCGGATGATCTGCAGTGGGTCCCGCGGCTGCACCGCTGTGGGCCCCGCGGCTGCTCCTCTGCTGCTCCTCAGTGGGCCTGGTGGCTGCTCCACTGAGGGCCCCACTCAGGGCACCTCATGGTCTGGACCTGCCCCCACCCATAGCACGATGACAGGGTGGAGCCAGGTGGTCCACTGTGAGCATATGTGCTTTCCCACCTCCAACCATGGCAGTTTGTATACACCCATGTATGTTATAGTATAGTCTGAGGCAGCTATATCTCTTCCCAAGGTGAGAGTCCAAGGATATAGATAAACCCAGGAGTACAGTTATTATCACAGGGAAGATGACTGATTGAGGGGTAGGGCAATGGAGATGAGGGAGGAGAAAGATTAAATGATCAAACGGGCCATCATCTGTGTAACTGAGTAACTAAGGTGAAGGTAACATTATGTAGGACAGCATCCAGAGCTAATTCCCTTCTATGTTCTCTATAATTCTGTATTTCCTCAGTCATTTTTGTATTAACAGAAGTGAAGATAACTTTATATTATACAGCATCCAGTGCAAATTCCCTAGTATCTTCTCTATAATTTGGTATTTCCTTTTATGTTTTTGTGTTAACTAATGTGAAGATAACTATGTAATACAACATCCAGTTCTAAATTCCCTACTATATTCTGTATAACTTTGTATTTTCTGTATTGTTTATGGCTTTTCTGGTTCATATGTCTCCATTCTTTTGTCTTTAAAATAAAATTTAAAATAAATAAATAAATAAATAAATAAACCAAATGGCTCAGTGCTTATTTTATTTTCACCTTGCACTGAAAGTATTATGGGAGCTCAATTACTGACCAGCAGTGAAAGTGGCAGCAGTCAGAAAATATACAGAAACTCTCTTTTTCCTCCATGTTCGAGGACGTACCTCCCATCCTTCTGTCCTTTCAGAGGATTTAGGACTTTGAAAACAAAAAGCCATGAAGTCTGAGCCAAAAGCTTCCTCAAGGCAAGAAAGAAGCTAACATTTTGCTATCTTGGATAGGGAAAGAGAGGGGGAAATTATGGGTGAAAAAAACTAATAGTGAAAAGAATCCCACAATGGTAGAGTCATTTCCTAAGAGCAACTAGGATCGTGTTGGGGCATGGAATATGGCTCTGGACCATTTCCACTGCTCTGCTCAACACCTCCCAGACCAGTGAACACCCTTCTTCCCTTTTCCCTTGTCAGAACTCACTGCAGGAGGAATATGTCTTCTGAAATGTAGCTTCAACAAGTGCACTTTTACAGCCTTCTCAGTACCAAGATGGAAATCTCCTTTTTCCCTTGACACATTTCTGTGCCTTTTATACCTTTGGATCCCTTCTATTTGTAATGCTCTTCTGAACGTTGCTGTCTATCCTTGAAGACAGTCTGGAAGGCCATTGCCTCTAGGGATCCTCCCCTACAGCGCTGGGAGCCTTGGAACCCTCAGTAAGCTGAGTCTCAGGGTGTGCATGCACAGCAGAAAGCAGCAATAGGGCCGCTACGCTAGACTGCCACTCTTCTCACCTAACTTTACCTGGAGTACCCATTGCTCGGTGCCTGTTTCAGGCTGCAGATTGTCACTCCAAAGGACAAGGTGATACCCGTGTTCACAGATATATTTTTGCATAACAACTTACGTAGTGCATGAAAGGTGCTCAAAGGTGTGGCATCAGTTTCCCATGGCTCCAGAGTAACAAGTCACTGCAGATTGGTAGCAGCTGAAAGTTACTGTCTCACAGTTCTGGAGGCCAGAAACCCCAAATCAGGGTGCTCCCTATGAAGAGGAAGGGGATACTACAGCTCGCCCCTTTCAGCTCTCCACAGCAGCTGGTGCTCCTTGCGTCAGATGACCTCCAGTCATCTCTGCCTGAGTAGACACAGGAACTCCTCTTCTGTCCCGCCTTCTCTTCTCTTGATCTTCTCTGCTGTCTCTTAAAGGACACTTATCATTAAGTTGAAATCCTATCCTGGAAGTTTAGGGTGACCTCATCTCCATAGCTATAATTACATCTGCAAAGATCCTTTTTCCAAATGAGGTCACATTCCAGGTTCCAGTAGACACATGTTGTGAAAGCCCATAAAAATGATTTTCAAATGCAAAATGAATAGAAGGGAAAATACCTCTGTGTATTTGTGTGTCTGCATGTGTGAAGGATGAGGGGAGAAATACTGCGTTTTATTTGTTACGATCAACTTGTAAATTTGATAATGCAATGTGCTGCTTGTTTTATGCACAAAGACAGGGTTCTGTTAAGTAATACTGCAGTTCCAAAGTGAAAATCTTTAAATCAAAAGACAAAGGAAATGTCTGAAATTATTCTAACTACTGTTTTGTTTTTTAAAGTCTTCCTTTTGTATTTTCATTTTTTAGTGTATGAGTACATGAGTGTTTACATTCCATGTGGGGAGTTGGTGCATTTACATGACACATCTTGTTCCTTTTTCATACTTTTTCCCTTCCCTTCCTTTCCCCTGCACTCATCCCTTGATCCCCTTCCTTTCTTTTTTTATTAGTACATATTGATTATAAAGACTAACGGCTCCCTTGTGGCATTTCCATACATGCGTGTGCCATACCTTGTCATATTTCTCCTCCCTCACTGTCTCCTCACTGTTCTCTAATAACCTCCCTTCTACGTCCATGTCACCCCAACCCTGAGAGTCCACATACTAGGGAAAACACGTGGTGCTTGTCTTTCTGTACATTTCATCTTTTCTGAGATGACTATTATTTTTCATCTATGACCTCCATTTTCCCTCCTAGAGTGGAACATAAATTCAGAAGTTTCCACAGAAATGGAAGAAAGGTTTGCAAATAGGCACTTCTCTGCCTTGCTCCTTACTCTGGGTTCCTTAAAATGAAGTCCACATTAAGAACCAGAATAGAAAAGTGTGCCAGCTATTGCTTCTTGTGGAGAGTTATATTTGTATATTTTTACAAACAGAACAGGTCAGGAAGTTACAGACAGAGAAAAATATAATCAAGAGGTCCAGGTTCATTTTTCTGTTTGGTTTTAGTATAGTAATTTTCTGTTTCCACTTTCAATATGACCAAAAGATTTAATTTGAGTAATGCCACAGGAATGTGGTTTTAAAAGGAAAAATGTTCAAATATCCACCTCCCTGTTCTTCTCTTTCAAAAAGAATGATTTGCTATGATATATATTGAAAGGGTTTTGATATATTTTGTTCTTTTTTGTCATTGTGTTCTTTCTTATGTAAGCAAATAAATGGGCAATGTGTATAAATTTTAAAATACCCCACAAATTGATGGGCCCCAAATGACCTTCTCTTCTTTCTTGTATAGTCTAAAAGTTGTGCATAGACATTTCATAAATAGTGTCTTTTTATAACAATTTCTCTTCTTTTTCTTTCAAGTTGGTCATGATTCTTCTGTTAAATCCAATATTCACAACAAACATGCTATTAATTATTTCCATAGAGCTCATGACAGACTGTAGTGATTTGACTGCAATATTTTTCACTGCTAAGTTTTGACTTCATCTCAAATATAAGGCTTTACATGGCCATTTGCTTGCTTAGAAATTATAAAAGAGATTCTTTTCTTTTTCTTTCTTTTTCTTTGTCTTTTTGAGACAAGGTCTCACTATGCAGTTAAGACTGGTCTTGAGCTCATTTTGTAGCCCAGGCTGATTTTGAACTCACAATAATCCTCCTGCTTCAGCCTCCCAAGTGTTGTGATTATGAGCATACACCATCAGGCCCAGCTTCAAGAGATTTTTTTTTCATTCTTGCCCTAATTAAAGAATCTACTTGTATACAAACACAGTAGTGAAACTAGAAAGCAATAAATCTTTTAAACTCCAGAAACTCATGGTACCCATACTACACCCTGAATATTGGACTGCCTTGAAATTTCCCCCATTAATTAGTCTGCCCCTGGTAATCTCGGTTTCCCCTGAAGTCTCAGGAAATGAACAAAATGCAGACAAATTTTCTTCCAGAGCACAGGAAACATAGCCTGGAATCCAGCTGCTGATTGAAACCTTGTGAGTCTGGTCTTTACTGTCCCTTTTTATCAGCAGTCTGATCTTCTGAATTCTGACCAGAATCTCCCATCAGGTTTGGCCTATGACATTCTAAGGCCTCTTTAGCCAGCATGTCTAAAACCTACCCAAACTCTTCCCATGAACAAGATCCAGAGGCTTCTGAACGACAAGGTCAAGTAGTATCACAGCAATAACCCCACTTCTGGTAATAAAATTTGTTTTAGTTACTTCCTCATTGCTGGGACACAATACACAACACCCACAATGGAAAGGAGGAGAGATTTATTTTGGCTCTTGTTTTTAGTCCATAGTCTGCTCATTCCAAGGCAGGATGGCATGACAGAGGGGCACAATAAAGGAAAAACTGCTTTTTTCATGTTGGCCAGTCAACAGAGATAGAAGGGACTTTCAGGTCACACCCCAAGTGACCTACCTTTTCTGACCAGACCTTACCTCCCAACATCAAGTCTCCTATACTGTCCCCATGATCTCTGACCATATGCGGCCCTTTTGAGACATTTAGATAAAAACTGTAATATCTGGCCTTCTTACTGGATTGGAGACCCTGGATCTAAGTCAGATCCAAAATCATTACACATTATGACCACTATGTGTTGGATTCCACCAACAAGAAAACTTCTGCATCTGAGTACCTATTTACTGCCTCTGCATCCTAGTCTGGATTCCTCTCTACTTCTGTTGAATGAAGCCACCACACACTTTGTTTTAAGAGGACTCCTGCTGAAAGGATCAGATCCAATTGTTTTATTTACAATATGCAATTCTGTTAAGATTAAATGCAGTCATTCTTACTTTGCATAGTTCCTATCATATAGTAAGTTGTCAATTAATGTTAATTGCTATAAGTTCTGTTGTCATCCTCACTACCATTTCAACCAAGATCTCTATCTTATTTCAAGAAAGAGTTCTGTAACAATTGGGAAGGGGCTTCAACAACTTTGAAAACCTTCTGATCACTAATGGTCAAGAGACATATGTCTAAAAGGTATTAAATGAAGCCATGACAAGTGGTGATGGTGATTGCCTTTTAGAGTTCTTTTTGTGTCCACAGAAGTTTCATATCTTCTTTCTGAACTGATACAACAACCCAAGTAGATAGGAATTGTGTGACAAATAATCTGTCTGCATACAAAAACAATAGTGAAATTGAAATCCACTCAGCCTTTTAAACTCAAGAAAACACATCTGTTGCTCCTGCACATGCTTCTTCTCCACAGACCACCAAATATCCTGGGAATACAGCTTAGTTTCTGGGTTTTTAGGTAACCTGGTCTCACCTTGAAGCCTGTATGTTTCTGATTGGCTCTACATTTTGTGATTCCTGAAACCTTCATCTTATATGCTGATCTAATTTCTTTCTTCTCTTCTTCTAATCTGTCAGCCATGCTGTTCGTTCTGGCTATCTTTAGCCACATGGGTTTCCATTTACATAATCATCCTTAAGGTTCAAACCCTCCATTTAGATACTTGGACTTTTCTGGCCCACATTCAACATATTTCACACCCTCTTCCAAATTATTTTCACTCTATCACTCTGCATTCAGTGCCACACAAATATTGTTACAATTATTATTCTCAATTGTGCCCTAAATATTTCAAGTGCTCCTTTATTCACTTCACTACTATATGTTTAAGCGCATATTTAAAACATTAAGTACATATTAAAATCAGGTGCAGAGTTAAGCAATATATATGGAGATATATAGATTAATAAATCATTAGAGAAACCTTAATTTTAGTAGGGCAAATAAGAACTATATGCCAATATTTATGGCGCTGCATTAAGAAAAGCACCATGGGAAATAGAGAGAAGGGAACTCAGATAAAGGAAAAATTTCCTCTACCTAAAAGGGAATGAGAGGAGCTAGTGATCCCCCTAATTGGATGCCAAGTTTCAGTAGGAGTCTACCTCATCGTGTTTACTGAAATTTTTTCTCAGATCTTAATATCTGAAAAGTCTTTGTTTACAAAACTTTTTCTTCTTTTCTTTTAAAAGTATGGTTTAGTCACTCAGCATAGTTGTTTTTAATGTCACAAAGAGTTACTGGTTGGAGACTTTTCCCCAGTAGAGCTCAGGTTTAGACAGGGCCAGGAAGAGCAGGAAAACCAACAGCTCAGTCTGGACTCCTGGCAGGAATGGCAGCAGAAGCATCCAGGATATTCCAAGGCCATGAAAACAAACACAGAAAAAAGCCACCTCTGTTCCCTGTGAGGATTCCCTCACTGGAACTGCATGTGTACTTCTTCCCAAGGCCAAGAGCGAGGACCCAGAAGACAGACAAGGTTTGGTTATTAATTGTCGTAAACCACTTTCTTTGTAGAAGACACTCTATTGCTAGTGGGAAGGACCCTTCAGTGCAGCTCTTGTTTTTATTTGGTCCGTGATCCTAGAGGAACCATGTCCAGGGCTGAGTCAGCAGAGGGGACCCAGGCAATGATCTCTGACCAAGAGGTTGAATTCCCGGGGAAATCTTCATCAGATTTTAAAAGAAGCTGGCACAGTTATGCTTTACAGAAGTAAAAATATCCCTTCTTGAACCAAATTCCCTACTATTGGTCAGATGTAAAATGCACCTTAGAGGCAATGAATTTCTGCCCAGAAGATACTGGTAGGATTAAGAGTAATGATAGAGATGTTTGGAACGTTTACTTACAACTAGGGAAGCATTCACACAAACTCAGAAGTCCTGTCAGAAGAGGCTTGTTGGAATGTGGATCTACATGTGTGCTATCAAGATTAGGAGATTAAGCTATACTTTAGGGTGGAACTGTATTTATTTTTAAAATACCATCAATATTTTTTGTTTCTAACCTTGTTCCTTGTACAGAAGAGGACTCTGTGTACAGAGTTTTCCAAACTTGAGAGATTGTTTGGCCTGCTCCTTTGGAAAAACAATAACACAGTGTCCAGTCCAGATATTAACATTGGCATCATCTAGTTCTGTAGCAGTGTAAGGTCAGGGAGATCGGTTTGTGCTGCACTCAGAGCATGGAATACTATTTGTTTGTTTTTTTTTTTCCTCTAAATTCAAGGACTATAGTTGCAAAGTGAGTCAACATCCCGCAAAATCCCACAATGTATGAGGTGGAGATGCTGTGTTTTCTTTCTCATATGTGGTGCTGTCTATACTGTCTCCCTTCTTTCTAAATCTGCTTTTCCCAGACAAGGTTGGTCTAGAGGTCTAGAAGTTGTTTGCGCTGAGTGGTTTTAAGGAAGGGTTTAAGAATAGCAAGTCCAAGTACATTATTATTATTTTCAGCCTTCTCTTCAAAAAATGTCATGCACTGTATGCATTTACTTGTATGAGGTAAAAATGGTAATTCCCGGTAGGACTGGCCTGTGGAGGATGGGAAACAGATGCTTCAGTGGGACTCAGGAACTGAATATAGCACCCCATAGAACCACATAAGAAAGCAGCTGTACATACCCTGACTTTCATGAGCTCCTTGATCCAGGTGGCACGTGCATACCTTGTTTCACAGCGTTTTACAACACAAGAGTGGCCTGATTTCTTACTGCTATAAGAAGCTGAGGACAATTTTAGCATAATTGGCTCATCCTGACCACTGCTTTTGGTACCACACTTTGGTAGGAGATTGGTATTGTGGGGAGGCATGCCTTCATGTTGGTATAGAAAAGCAAAGACTTGAAGGATTGAATAATAACCAAATTGTCAGATCATGCATTTGATGCAACCATAGAAGGTTTATTGAGGTTTTCCAAATGTGGGATGACACGTGTCTGCTCTCTGAAGACTTGAATGCAAGTAGCTTACCAAGAAATGACCCTAAGGAGCAGAGGGAGGAGGGAAAGACATTTAGCCAGGAAAGAGAAAGGAGCAGATAATAATGGGGATGTTGTTCCCACAAGGTGCTCATGCTGGTAACTGGAGCTCTGTCCCTCTGAGGAACTCTGGGGAGCCATGTAGAATAGGCCCCAGTTATCCACTGAAGGAGCTTGGGTTTATCTACACGCTCTCATCCTTCATTGATTGAGAACTGCCCCCAGTGACATGAGCCTCTTAAGACATTTAGCTTGTCCTACAGCCCCAAAGAAGCTACAGTACGGACATTTACATCACTTTGGCTTGTACAGAAATCAGAAACATTATTGGTTAAGTAGCAGACAGTCCCTGCACAGAATGCTAATGACCTATTTACCTAAAGATAGCCCCCCAAATCAAATGGATACATGGATATGAATGAGTGAATGGATGGAAATTTGGGGGATATTGATATGATTTCAGCCTACCTTCTTCTTTCTACTTTATATACTTGTTACCTATAAAGGGCAATAGAGTAACTTGACAATACAGAAGATTTTCTCACCATCTTAGGCAGGTAATCCAGGCTAACACAACCAGTCATTAAGCAAACCATGTGCCACCCCAAAATTCCACAAGAATACAGAAATGTGACAACTCTGTGACAGGTGATCTGGACCACTTCCTTTTTCTATAAAGGGTATTATTGGGACAATGGCAAAACTCCAGTGGAATCTAGAGAGCAGATGCCATGGTGTATCAGCATGAACTCCCTAATGATGCTGTTTATGGGCACACGGGTTAGTGTTCTTGTTAAGGGACTTACACACTGAAGATTTTAGTGGTGATGGGACATTTTGGCAACTCAGTCTTGAATGGCACATAGTAAGTGGTTTTCTTGTATCATCCTGGTAACTTTCCCACAAACTTGAGATTGCTTCAAATCAAACAGAATCAAGATTGAAAGAGTTCAGACAGCATTATGGAAAACGGATGCATTCCATTTTCCTTTTAAAGAGTCCTGAGAACCTGTTTGCCCCATGTTTTACACCTGAAATCAGTATCAGTACGTATCTGTGATCAATATTGATGCTATCAACGCACTTCCCCCCCTTTTGTGCACACAACTGGAAGTGTCCTCTTACCTGCTATCTCTTCCTACCTAGAGTCCATGTTCAGGCACCAATATGCTGCATCCAGGGCAGCTCTCTAAATTCTAGGGATGAAGGATGGTGAAGGATGAAGAAAGAAAGATAAGAGTCAGGAGACAGAGGTCTCCCTCTGGATGGGAGAGAAAGGAATTGCTCAATGACCTCAGTGCCTTTATTTATACATTCAGTAGGTTGATGTCACATGACGCCCCTCTGCCTAGCAACCTGTTTGTTTGGCTTGCCTCAGGCTCTGTGTTCTTGACACTGGAATAGCTTATTCATGTGGGTGCTCCACATGTGTGATCAATCTCCAGCTTCAGCTGCTCTCCACATTGTATAAACTAGCTAGATTTGACTTACTTATCTGCAAGCAAAGCAGCACAACTTAGAAACTGATATAAAAGAAGGGTACTAGGAAAGATAGTGGGATTTACATAAGAAGGATTGAGAATTTTGTCACTCCTCTGTGCCAGGCTGTGACACTGTAGATCATGCAAGAGGCAGCTAAACCATCTTCTGTCCTCTGTCAGGATGCAGGCCTTGTGCCCAATATTGTTGGGGCAATGGAGACAACTTGCTACTGTATGTGTGTGTGTTGGATTGTAGGAAATTTTGCCTTCAGTAGCAGCTACATAAAAACTAGCTCTCCTTGGGTGTCTGTGTTGGAAAGCAAAGGGACGTCAGGATAACTGTAATCTGGTGGAGAAAAACCACCCTGTATAGAAGTCCTAAGTAAGATATTGGAGGCTACAAAGTGTGAGAGGATCAGAGCCTCCCTGTAGTGTAACTGCCAAATTCACTGTAGCTACACGAAATATGCGCTGAGGGTTTGGCATGGAGGTATTTGGATGAAGCTGGAAGAAACAGGAAGAAACAGGAAGAACTGACCCTCTTTCTCAAACCTTCTGCTGCAAATCCACTGTCAACCAGAAGACGTTGCCCCTCGCTGGCAGCATGTAGGCCAGAGGAAATCCTGCGGAGGCCACAGCCTTCCAGTCAGACCAGCCTGTCCCACCACAACCCCAGCCCGCCCATTCCACAGTCCTGAGTTTGATTCCCCAAGCTCAAAGCACATTGTGTAGAATCCCAGCCTGCAAAGAAATAGGCTTAAATAGAAACTTAGATTATGTATGGATCAAAATTTTCTGTCTTTAGTTATGTTTCCTAAAACAAGATAAACTAGGTATGACTTGTTTTTTAAGGAAACTGTGTTACAGAAAATTGCAAGGCTTATACAGAACACGGTTAGATTTCTCAAACTAAGAGCAACACTTAGAGGCCCATAGCACAGGTCCTAATAGGTGAGGTCCTACAAGGCCCCATCACAGGAAAGTCCTCTAGTCTCAGGAATGACTTGGAAAGACCACAGGACGAAGTACTTCTCCTAGAAGACAGAATCTGAGGCAGCCAGGTTGTCTCAGCAAAGAGATCACTTTAATGAAAACGTCCCAGAGTTTATTTCATGATAGGACAGGCAGAAAGGAGATAATGCATTTCCTCAGATCACAAAACTACTGGACTTGGGCCACCAACACAGATAGCCTGGTTTCAAAAAGCTCACTCTGTGGCATCTCCTGGTTCCATGTTGCAATCAAGTTGAAACTAGAAAATGAGTACCGGTTCTACTGCTCGTAAAATATGTAGCTTTGGACAAGCTACTCTCTCTGTGCCAGTTTTATTTCCTGTAGGTGGGAAGGAGCATAGCAGTGGGGCCATTATAAGGATTGTATAAATAAGTACATGGGAAGCCCAGAGATACTGCCTGGCACAGTTACTGTCTTGCTGGTTTTTAAAACATTTCTGTCAAACTTACATTCTGCATCAAGGGGAAAAGGTTTTTAGAGCTAGGGTGGAACTTCCTCACCCCCCATCTGCCCTGTTGTGCGTAAAGGTGATATCACTTGAGCCCCCTCAATATCTTATCGTCAGCCTTCCCCTGATTATTCCCCCTTCTTAGAGCTACAGATGGCCTCAAACTTTAGGTGAAGGATATTTTAGAGGTTAGCCTTTTATTGTATGACTTCTATGAAATATTGATTCAGACTATGGAAGGATGCCAATTTAATTAGGCAAAGCAATGAATTATGAAATGCTCTACATTTCTTGTCGGTATAAAATTCATTAAAGCCCTATGGGTATGTACTATACAAGTTTTTGTCCTCTTGGGACTCAGTGCAGTTGGGCAGCTGGATTTATACAGAGTTTACATGATGAAGTCAGGGTCACTAGCGGTGTGAAGGAGACCACAGGGAGGCTGCACTGGGTGGAGCTTTGAGCTGTGTGCGATAAGAACACTGCAGGCCAAATGACGGTGTGAGCAGGGGTAACACAGATGGCACAGCCAAAGCTAGGGGGTTGCTCCTCTCCACTTGCTGCTGGATTTCTCCACTCATCTGAACGCCAGTGTCAATCCCTGGCCTTTGTCTAAAGGCTTAATACCCAGAGGGAGAGACAAGAAAAAGAGCTCTGACTAAAATGTGGAAGCAACCCAAGTGTCCATCCACAGAAGACTGGATTAAAAAATTGTGGCATTTTTATATAATGGAATATTATTCAGCTATAAAGAAAGACAGTTTTGGGGACTTTGTAGGCAACTGGTCAAAACTGGAGTCCATACTCATAAGTGAAATAAATCAGCGATACATGTGCAGGCAACGTATGGTATCACTGGTGTAAGAACCCGAGGGTGGGAATATAAACTAAGAGACATGAAGGAAATCTGTTCAAAAACAAAGAACAGATGGGAAGAGGGAAAGGAGAAAAGAAAAAGGAAAAAATGTATGTATGTATATATGTATATACATATGTGCAGGAGGGCTAACATGGTTCTACTATTGTATTATATCACTTAATGCTAAGGAATAATTGATGACGGGTTATTCGATCAATCTTGTATGTCTGTATGTGTTGTCCTGAGCACACACTTCGAAGATATCAATATGCAAAGCGGCAACTATTGGTGGTTTTTTTTTTTTTATTTTTCTTTTTTTGTCTTTGTTTTTTTGTTTTTTGTGTTTTTCTGTTGTTGAGATGATTAATGGTCTGACCAATTTTGCATGTCTGTATCTGTGTTCATGTATATACACTTCGAAGATATCAATAGGTAAAGCAACAATCATTGTTGAGTCCATGTCACCTTGTCTGTAAATCAGTTTTGATTGTACTATTTTTTATGCTAATTTGTGTCTGTTTGTCAATATGTTTTTGTGCTTTTATTTTTTTAAAAGAAAAAAAAAGAAAAAGAGCTCTGAGCCTACCGTGGAAAACTCCAAAGTCCCAAACCAAGACACCGGGATGCCAGATTCTCTGGCATGACCTACAGTAACTTTTCTTCACCTGGAGCTCATTGAAAGCTCATGAATATGGACTGCATCTCATACATCCAGTTATAACAGAGTGAATTATGGGAAAGGACACATACGATAGACACAGCAGACCTGACTCAGCACTCTGTCAATCACGCATCAACCGTGCTCTGGATGAACCAATGGGAGGTGCCCTAGACCCTGTGCAACACTTGAACTCCATAAACCCAATGTATGTAGTGCCTGTGCCATGTTCCTTTTGCAGGCTCTGAGCAGACTGCTGCTGCTATTTCCTTACTGTCCAATTCTTTGTTCCTTGTACACAAGAACCTAATAATTCATCTGGGACCCCATCACCCCTGGTAACAAGGGTGTGGAGAGTTTGAAAATTCTTCATGTGTCTGAGAATTCTGTTTGCCCTGTTGTAGTAATCAGGGCAGCCGTGGTGTCTGTGGGAGGTGCATCTAGAAACCTACACTGGACATTGAATGACCACAGCTTTCTTATTTTTAAGAGACTATATGCTACCAGCATTTATTAATAAAAGACCCTAGGAGTTACTTTAAAGAATAAGTAACACTATTTTTAATTAGGCTGATAATTTAGGGAGATGAATATTTCTGAAAACATTTAAGGTTACTAACCTTTATTAACTTTCTAAAGTATTTGATTTGAATTGAGTTATATTATTAATCCATTATCAAGACTAACAATCAAATTCTATTATCCCAGATGATCAGAAGACTGCTTTCGACAGATGATTATCAATTTCCTTTTTACTAAATTTCGTGGTAATTTAAAATTTTTCCATGGAATTCTCTGGGGCAGCATTTCTAAGACTGTGTTTCATAGAAATAGCGAAGTGTGGTTAAAACAATTTTGAAAAACAATAGAATAAACAAAGCTAACAGTCCAATGTTGGACTGTGGGACATTTCATATGCAAATACTGATTGTGAAATTCCAAAAGTAGGCAATTAACAGTTTTAACTGTTAATAATTAACAGTTTTAAAAATTATGTGGCGATATTTACTTAGGGGTCACCTAGCAACAGCTTGAGAAAAACCAGCATTTTGTGGAACTCTGTGTGGGAAAAGTATTGGAACGATCCAGGCATCCTGTGATGCAGGTCAAGGGGCAGTCACAGCAATCAGCTCATCGGCAGCCGTGTGTGTAGCTGAATGACAACAAATTCCTTCCATTGGAAACCCTCCTTTAGGGTGGATTGCAGAGCAATAATTAATTTTATTATAGCTTAGATTCATCCTCAAACCATTATTTTCTCAATAAAATAAATACAGCTTATGGGTGCTTATTTTTATGATAACTACTTCTTTTATTTACAGGTGTTGCTTAGCTTGGAATTACATGTTCCCCTTAGTCACCAAGGTGCCTACCAGGAAAATGGATGGCATTTTCTTTCTTCAGCCCATGTGTCTAAGTTCAAGAACTATACTCAGACTTACTGCTTTCTGCAAGAAAACCACGTCGAATGTGTAATGCTAGGATGTAAGGGCTGAGGTTGTTACGAAGTTTTCGCAGCTGGATGTATTTTAGAAAACACTAAGCTTTTCTAAAAGACCTCCTGACTCCAAACACTGGCAAAGGGGGTGCTTGGAACACTAATTAACAAGACTACATTGTGAGTAACAACCTACATTAGAATCATTAGGTGATTCTAATTCTGAATTCTAACTCACTGGCAGATTGGCCAATTCTAGTGCCCCATAAAGATTTGTTAGGGTTTGTTGTCTTTGTTTCCACCTCTCTTTAAGGCTTTACCCGACCATATACTATATTGAAGTTTTCTAAGAGTTTTGGTCCCTTGCATTTTCACGCTTTATATTTTCAGCATACCTCATCTAGTTTCATGGTTTCAGCGATCACCTCTACGCAGACAGCTTCTTTTGCAGACTTCAAACCCCAGCTGGACTTCTCTGCCCAAATGTCCCATGGACTCAACAAAGTTCACTTTCCACTTTCTTTCCCCAGATCTCTTTTTCATTTTGCAATGTCTCTCTTAACTGGCAGGATTGCCATACATCTAGTTATCCAAATCTAAACCATAGAAGTCATTATTTTATTCTTCTATAAAGGTCATCCTTATATTATAATCAAAGTCAATTTTGTTACTTCTTTCAAATTTATTGTATCTAAACCTTGATTCCGTACCACTGGGTCTTCAGTTTCTAGAATTTAGAATATAAGCAGGTAAAAAAAGAAAAATGAAATCTTAGTGTTGCACAATATTGGAACGCTTATTTCTAAGAACCTATTTATGGAAAATATCCATTGAGGTAGAGTAACTAAGCTTTTGAACCATAGCTTGTTTGTATATTGAGTTGACTATACTAATAACCTGAAAAACCAATAATTTTAAAAGTTTTATTAGAAATATAGATGTTTTGAAATAAATGGTCGTAATTAGAGGAGAGAATAAGCAACACAGAAACTCTTCCATGGACATTCTGAAGAGAAATTCCAAATTTTCCCAGGAGCTTTAGGGGTAGATGGTTTTATGAAAGATACATAACGTGATTTTTAAAATGTAGTAAATGGTTACATTTAAAAATTCATTACAGTAAAAGATACATGGCCACCGAGGTCCTCTTTTGTGAGTGTCTTTATGTTTTTGTGGCTGTTCCTATGTCTTGAATAGGTGAAAAATGTTTGCCTTTCACGGTCAGTTTGACTTTGGAGAAGAGCCAAAAGTTGAAAAATGTAAGCTCCAGTGAATAAGCTGGATAAAGATGTATAGTAATGTTCTATGAGCCCGCTTTCCCCTTCAATGGCGCTCTGCAGCAGCACTCACCAGACTTTGGATCACACCTTGTAGAGACAGGCACAGGACAGGACTTTCAGAACTGCTGCAGAAAGTTGCAAGAGGATGGGACAAGGGTGTGCAGTTAGGAGGAGTCTTTGGAGGGGAATTAATGGTAATGCACCTATCACTGTAATAAATTTAAAATTAAAAAAATTTTTCCTTTTCTCCAGTGGATTTTGTGACTGTTGCAGAAGTCACACTAAGTTCTAACTACTGTATGCTAGGACTCACTGTCAGTAGGTAACAAAAGATGGCTCATCAAATATTATCTGCTGTAAGGCTTAGGGTGGGGAGAGGGACTGGCTGAAAAGGGGTCTGATGGAGATTTCTAAAGTGACAGAAATATTGCATCTAGATTGTGGTGCTGGTTTCTTGTCATAATGAGCTCAATTATATTTGATTATATGTAATATATACTTTACCGAGCCTGACTTTTTACAAAGCTTCCTGTGACATACACTGGTTAGTATGGGTGGGTCATGTGGATGATGCTTGATGACCAGGGGAGGGAAAAACTGAGCCTGGACACTTTGTATATAAAATCAGTGGAGTCAACCTACACAAGGGGCAAGACCAAGAGTAAATGGCTGCCTAGCAGGACACAAAGTCATGAGTTTAGAGGTTGGGAAGCAACCCTTGCAAAATATTCTTTTAAAATTTGCACACAATATGGTGCTGGAAAAACTAGCTTTCCACATGCTGAAGGCTAAAACTAGACCCATGTCTACCACCATGCACTAAAGTCAAAATGGATCAAAGATCTAACTATTAAAACAGGAACACTAAATGTACTGGAAGAAAAAGTAGGTAAAAATCTTGAAGACATAGGGATAGGCAGAGAGTTCATGCAAAAAACCCAAACTGGACAGGAAATACTCCAAAGAATCAACAACTAGGTTCTCATCTTTTTTTTTTTATGTTTCATTCTTTCTTTTTTTATTTTTATTTTTTTTATTTTTTAAAAAATAAAAGCACAAAAACATATTAACAAACAGACACAAATTAGCATAAAAAATAGTACAGTCACAACTGATCTACAGACAAGGTGACATGATCTCAACAGTGGTTATTACTTTATCCACTGATATCTTCGAAGTGTATATATATGAACCCATATACAGACATGCAAAATTGGTCAGACAATCCTCTCAACAACAGAAAAACACAAAAAACAAAAAAAAACAAAGACAAAAAACAAAACAAATAACAACAACAACAAAACCACCAATAGTTGCTGCTTTGCATATTGATATCTTCGAAGTGTGTGTTCAGGATAACACATACAGACATACAAGACTGATCAAATAACCCGTCATCAATTATTCCTTAGCATTAAGTGATATAATACAATAGTAGAACCATGTTAGCCCTCCTGCATATATGTATATTCATATATACATACATACAATTTTGTCTCTTTCTTTTCTCCTTTCCCTCTTCCCATCTGTTCTTTGTTTTTGAACAGATTTCCTTCATGTCTCTTAGTTTATATTCCCACCCTCGGGTTCTTACACCAGTGATACAATACGTTGCCTGCACATGTACTGCTGATTTATTTCACTTATGAGTATGGACTCCAGTTTTGACCAGTTGCCTACAAAGTCCCCAAAACTGCCTTTCTTTATAGCTGAATAATATTCCATTATATAAAAATGCCACAATTTTTTAATCCAGTCTTCTGTGGATGGACACTTGGGTTGCTTCCACATTTTAGCTATTACAAATTGTGCTGCTATAAACATGGGTGCACATATATCAGAGTGATATGATGTTTTCAGATCTTCTGGGAAAATACCCAGAAGA
>PVLD010019542.1:0-36146 GCA_004027595.1 Dinomys branickii
AAATCATTCAGACACCATCAACAGAAACTATACCCATAGGTAGTTCACTTTTTATTTCATAATATTTTCTAAGATGATAGTAAGGGTTACTTGATAATGTACAATACCTATAAATATTTAATTCTAGTCTTTTCCTTTAGGCCATTGAGTGGGAAAGTCACAGATGATTTTTTTCAAGAAGGCTGACCAACACCATAACAAGGTCCTTTCTTGGGTCCAGAGTCATCCTTTGTTTGACGTTCGGTAGAATTCTTCAGCCACTAAAATGAGCAGGAGAGACACAGCCATGGCTATTTATGATCCTGTTTTTTGTATTGTTATTGTGTTTTTGAACTTTAACCTTTGGGTCTTTACAGTTGGTTTAAAAATAAAGTTCTGTGATTGAAAAAAAAAAAGATATTAGTTTAAGCTTTCCACTTGGATAGATCACAGTTTTGAGCTTGCCATTTTTATTTGGCCAATCTTGCACTTTATTTATAGTTCCAAAACAGTAGAGCAAGAGTGTAGTACCAAAACTATTAAATAAAAAATGTTTCAAGAAATGCAATCTAAAATGTCTTCTCATATTTTCAGCAGATCTCTGCATTTAAATACAACCATGAAATGAATGTCTGGTTAATAAAGTTATGCTACAGATAATCAAATAGTGCAAAGAATGTTTGCATTTAGAATAAATGTTATTTTAACATATATTTACCCTCTAAATTTTTCAGCAGGATACATGTTGATAGTAAAATGATTTTATTTATGGAAAATGGCTTTTCCAATATTTTGACTACTGATATATTCTTAATTTGCCCCCAAAACATTTTTCTAAGCTTTCATATCAGGAACAACACACTATCAAACTTATCATTGAAACATGAGATGATAAATTCATTTCACAGCATACCATTTTTTAAATTAACTTTTATGTAAGAGAATGACAGACAATAAGAAAGGTATATTTATTATGACTGTTTTTAAAAGTTCACATTAAAAGTGAGTTTGCTTTTTCCCTCATTATGACTTAATGCATTTATTTTTAAATGACACAGTAAAAATAAAAGTATATGTTTATGGAATGCAGTGTGATATTTTGATACATATTTATGTTGCTTAAAATTCAACTCCGGGATAAGCTTGCTTATCTCCGCAAAAGCTTATCATTTTTTGATAATATAATCCCAATGTCTTCCTTCTAGGCTTTGAAAGGTACCATGTATGTTGTTATATGTATGTCTCCCCACAGTGCCAAGGCCGGCGGACCTTCTTGCCCCTGTCTAACTTTACCGGAGGACTATAGCGTTGCTTCTTTTCATCTCTCTCTGCCCGTCATTAAAGAGTCACTTTATGTTTTAGCTCTTCTCACTACTCTTTCTGCTCCAAATCAGTGCCTTGTATAATATTTCATTTTATACCTATGTTTCTGCTCATAAGTGTATTTCCACGAGTAAAATATCCTATTTCTTTCTTCTACCTTTGATTTTTAGGAAGTTTAATTACCTATGTGGACAAGGCAGTTTTAGAACATCCTCAGTATTTTCCATTCAGAAAATACATACCACTAACAGGAAGTACCTAAAGCATTGACAAGGTCTAGTAAGTTTTACGTTGTCACGCTGTTAATAGTATGATTTAGCTAATGAGCTAACATTCATTGGCTTCTTTCTTGTACCTAGTTCTTCTAGGATGGTGAGGATCTCCTCGCTATCTAGACTTCCTTGGCCCTTTTTCTAATGGAATTTGAAGTCACTTTGCAGAGACACACTCTTTTTTTATTGTTTCAAAAAAGAATCTCAGAAATTTGGAAACAGTACAAAGGTATGACGTTTGTGCTGTCTAGATGAGAACTCCGACAGGGGCTTCCGTTGTTGTTCCGCAGAACTGCTTTGATCCTGGAGGAACGAAGAACAAAGAGCTTCGCCAAAACAAGGAAACATGCAAACACAAAAGGAAATAATTTTGAGATGATCTCTCCCTTGGTGAGGTTGCCTTTAGAGCACAGCATATAGAAATTGAGAACTGACCAGGTACAAAGCAAGAAAAAGAGAGTTCCAGGCCAAGGGGACATGAACGACAACTCAGAAGACAGAAAACTAGAGTCCATAGGAAAATGCTAAGAACTAAGTGGTGGGGATTCATCTGAACATCTTTATCACCCTAAGTATTTGTTAAATTCTTCACGCTTGAAGTACAGAATTTGACAAATGTTAGCATGTCAAAAACATTGAACCACATGCATCACTCACCTGAAACTTCCCCTTGGTGATCCCTCTCATTTTTAAATGTTTTTTTCTATTTTAAAGATAATAAAAAGACAATGGGGGGTGGGGATATAACTCAGCGGAAAAAGTGCCTGGCTGACAAGCACAAGGTCCTGAGTTCGATCCCCAGTACTGTCCCCCCAAAAAACCAAAAACAATGAAAATGATAAAGAATTTCAAAATGAGATGATAGGAGATATACAAAGGTTCTTATATTGCATATTGTTATCTTGAAAGTAGTTGCTCAGATTACCAGATATAGGCATGTAAGACTGATCAAACAATACAAACACTAACTCCTCCCTTTCTTGTACACGTCTCAAATTCATTGGTGGATGCCTGTCACAAGAGATTTCTTTATAATTCAATATAAATAACAGTTTACTGTGTACTCTTTTTTGTTATTTTATTAAGTATAATTCTTGTTCATGTTGCCCATGTTTTTCACATAATTATAATTTATCCTCTTTCACTTTTTTTATAAAATCTCTTTTCTGGTGATAACCTTAGATTTAAAAACAATTGTAGGAAATAATCTGGAGCAATGTGTTTAGCCTTTTCTCCCTTTGTCCAGTGTTTGCAAGCTGTAGTACAATACATTACAAAGACAATCCACACTAAAGAAATCCAGTGAATTTACTGGGAATTTCCTACCTTAAAAACATTTGTGTGTCCCCAGTACCGCAAAAAAAAAAAAAAAAAAAAAAAATTTGTGTGGAATATGTGCATATATAAATCTTTGAAATTGTATCATGTGCATAGATTGGTGAAACGACCACCACCGTCAAAATGCATGACAGTTCCACACAGGTATCTCAGACACTGGGTACCACACCAGACTACTCTCTGCTTTTATGTTTCATTGTTGTAGCACCCACATATACAAACAATCACACAGCGTCTCTCTGTGTCTCTGCTGTTTTACAGAGCACAGTGCATTCCAGGGTTGTAGTCATTTTCAGAAATGGCAGGACGTTGTTTTCCTATGAATAAATAAAACTGCCATGTTTTCTTTATGTCTGTATTGGTGGACACCTTTGTTGTATCTGTATGGTGGCTGCTGGAAGCAGCAGATGTAGGATCTGGTGCTGTTTCTTAGCTATTAGTTTATTTTTTATTTTGTGGAATAAGTAAAAATTTTCATAACAAAATGATAGGAGAACAACAATAGTTAATTTGCTGAGCATTGTTTATTTAAAGTAGTTACTCAGAGTACAAGTTATGGGCATAAAATTTTTTAAAATGATATTAGGACACAAATCTTTCTTTTCCATGAATTAAGAGACAATAGCAGTATAATTAACATATTTTTTTCCTTTTCCCTTCTTTTCCCTCTCCTCCACTGTAGTTCCTCTTTCCTTATGAACAATTTCTTCCCATTTCACAATATCTATTATATACTTTGAACCTTATTTACTGTTTTAGTTTCTCACACAAGGGAGTCAATGAAATGTTTATACATGGGAGTCTGATTTGTTTCACTAATATGTGTGGTCTCAAGTTGCATTCATTTACCTATAGAAGTCTCAAGTTTACTCTTGTTCATGGCTGAGTAATACCACATTGTATAAAAATACCACATCATTTTATCCCTTTCTTTGCTGATGGGCATTTGGGTTGTTTACAAGATTTAGTGGGCACAAATTATGCAGCTATAAACATACATTCCTGGGGTACGATGCTTTGAATTCTTCCAGAAACAGATGAAGATGTCACAACGTTTCTAGGAATTCAGTGTCTAGTGAGCTGAGTTGTTGCTAGTTTCAGGTTATTCCAGGAATCTGCTCAGATAAAAATAGAGTGGACAAGGTTTAGAGAGATTAGCGTGTAGGTGCTCGTGTTTTTTATGGTTGACATTCCATGTACACAACATGACATTCTAGTACAGGGACACACAGAATGAAGATGTGTCTACCGCCAGATAGAGCTTATCCATCATTTCATGTATTTACTTCTTGTGTGTGCAGTAAGAGCACCTGCAATACACTTTCTAAAAGAAATCCTAGTATCTAATATATTACTTACTCCAGTCTTCACGGCATGGGTTAGGTCTGTACACTCATTAACCAACTGTTATAACTGTGTACATGGCGCCCTGTACCTTTCCATTCCCAACATTACTCAAACCCTCAGAACAACTTTCCATGGCTTCTGTGTAATTTCCTTTTTTTTCCCTTGGGTTCCAAATATCAGAGGCTTTGTGTCCTTTCTTTCTACATCTGATCTGCCCCACTTAGCATGCCTCTCTTCCTCCACACTCTTTACCTTGTCACCACTGGTAGATCTGCTTCTTTTGGAAGGTCAGCAATATCTCATCATATATGGGAGACAAGATACAAAGATTAAGGCCTAACTACCCCCTTCTAGGAGAGCTAGGGAGAAAGCAGCATGAGTGTGTGCTGATACACTGCAAAGAAAGTTAATATAGCTGATATCCAGCTGTTTGCATATATGTATATATACATATATACATACATATATACATACATACATATCATGGATCTTAGATGGCAAATGAATTGTGGTTTACTCTTATTGTTATTGCTTTTGCCTGTGTCTGAGTGAATAAAACCAGGATGCACCAATCACTAGGGGATCTTGCTCTTTTTAAACCTATTCTGTGTGTCTTTGTGTTTCATCTTCATCACACCATGGTCAGGTACAAGCTCCAACATTGGCCCCCTACAGATTGCTCCTGAACAAGGAAAAGAACTGTGAGTCAGCAACAGGTACTTCAGCAGCAGTGAGATACCAGCCACACACAAAGAAATTGACAAAAAGAGAACCAAAAGTAAAAGGAACATGGGTCCATATAGAAAAATTTCATCCAGGGTAATGGGGGCAGAATTCATGCACTAAAGTACAGCATTATGTCCCTTTATTGGAAATTCTGTCGCACCAGTCTGTCGCACAAGTTGGTAATAACGTTTCTTAAGTGTTGCAAGATGTGACCAAACATTACCCTTGGTGTCCTCAGATATGCAACTTTGATGTAAAGACTTGGGATCAAGTGAGAGAGAGTTTCAAGCACCCTCATACCCACGCCTCTGTTACATCCCCTGAAACTTCTACAGGTGGGGCTCACTCCGTGGAGTTCTCTGTCCTTTAACTGTGGGAGAGCACCCCCCACCCACCGCACCCCGGGCTGAGGGCGGAGTTGAGGGTGAAGAGCTGCAGTTACCGTCTCTTCTTTCTCATCTTCCTCCTTCCATTCCATTGGTCACTGAGATGGAAAGAGGGAAGTAGCGTCTGCTTACCCAAAGTTGGTCAGATAGGAAGCACGTAATAGAGAGCTCTTTGGGGCAGGTGCTTTTCCAAGTAATATTCATCCTGACCCTATAATCCACAACAAAATGTTCATGAGCACAATCCTTTGCAGTATAAACATCTCAACGAATTCCAATCCAATGTCGTGAATAATGGGGTTCAGGGAAGATTCACACTGGGCTTACTGGAGAATGACCTGGGAACTCTGTGTTTATCTCCTTTAGACATTAAGTATTTACCTCAGTCCTGCCTTTTGGCAGGGCAATAGTTAACTTTTCATATTAATTCTCAAGAATTAGCAGCTGAGCCTTCTCAACAGAATTGGATGGCAGAACACCTGGTGATTAGAGAAGAAATGTTATTGGGAACAGTTCCAAACGCAGATCTAGTTTCATAGTTAAGTCTTCCAGGGCATTCTTATCAGCAAATGGCTCTCATAATGAAAGGAGCCTGGGTAGATATTAGTCAAGATGGTGTTCCCTCTCAGTCCTTTTTACACATTCTTTAAGGCCTCCATGAACCTGATGACCAGCTCTTTCCCAGATTGCATGAAACTGCCCATTTGCAAATATCCCATGCCCAAGCAACAGAGATTATTATGTTGCAGCTGGAATTTAAGAATGCTAATAAGACTCTAAATAAGTGCTTGGGGCTGTCCAAGTGACTAAAAATCTTAGAAACTATTTGAAAGTGGTCAAGATGTGGGTACTGAAGATCAGAAGTGCTAGGTTTGGTTTAATTAAACATAATTGTGCTTTCTCAAAAATACAAAGTTTTAATTGTGGCAAAACAAGGCATATCTGCAAACAGTGCACACAACCTCAGGTATGAAAGGGTGTAGTTGCTCCTCCCCTGGAGGGTAAACCACATGGTACTTTTTTGATATATCACAAGGGGAATCATTGGACTAATCAATGTTATTCTAAAGATGATCAAGATGAGACCCCACTCTCAAGAAAGGAGATACGGACCTGGCCATAGACCCCCAAAAAACAATGGGGACATTCTCAGTATGGGTTTACAGCCTAAATCCTTAGTGCAGGTGGGGTCCCTGTCATCAGAACCTTGGGAAATGTGGGGTTAGACCATCCCACTGCTGAGCAGATGACTTTGATTGGTAGAGATAAATCTGTAAAAATCCCTATGGGAATCTGGAGACTCTTTCCTCTGATACTAAGAGCCTAATCATAGGAAAAAGTAGTTTAAACCTGCAGGGTGTTGAAGTACTCTCTGGGATTATTGATTCAGGTGCTTTTGGGGGAAATTCAGGTTGTGTTTCAGTCACATGATGTTTGGGTCTTTGAACCAGGTGATTGTGTCACTCAAGTGATTCTTTTACCAGCTTTCAGAATCACAGCTATTTGTCAATAAACTACAGGAGTCAGCAGCACCTCCCATAAGGAAGTGTTTTTTCACTCAAGATATCATAGACTACCAGTCCATATACACTTTTAAAGTTAAAGGAAAACATTTTTGAGGGCTCATAGACAGGTAAAGATATTTCAGTGATGGCTTCATCCCAGTGGCCACCAGGCTGGCCCAAATGAGCCACAGCCACTTCCATGGTAGAGGTCAGTACACCTCACCAGATCATAGACAGTACTACATCTTTGCTTTATGTAGTTTCTGATAACTTTAGGAGCATCTTTCAGCCATTTATTGCAGGGATCCCTGTCAATTTGTGGTGCAGGAGTCTGCTGAAAGAGTGGCAAATTCAGATAACTAATCCAGCAGAGCAACCTGTTTGTAGAGGGATGCCTGACCTGTGGAAATGTTCTAGAGGAATGAAAGGGAAGGTTCTATGTATTAGATAAATTTTTAATGCAAGTTATTGTGATTTATCCTCATCCGAAGACTGATTTTTCATTAAAATGGAAAACCGATGTACAAGTTTCGGTGGATCCATGGCCCCTGCAAAAGGAGAAGCTACTTTTCTTATGAGCATGGGTGGAAGAACAGTTGGAAGTGGGACATACTGAGACTTCCACTAGCCCTTGAAGTGCCCACTTTTTTGTTATACTAAAGCAGTCAGGAAGTGGCAGCTGCTTCAGGATTTAAGAGCTATTAATGCACATATTTATTCTTTGGAGGCTTTACAATGAGACTTTCCCTCTCCCACTGCACTCCCGTAGGTCTAGCCTGTGGTAGTTATTGATCACAAAGATTGGTTATTTTTAACATCCCATTAAAACTTCAGGACAAACCTCGTTTTACTTTCAGGTTTCTGCCACTAACTTTGCTGAGACTGTGCAGCTATCAATGCACCGTTTTCCCACAGGGGATGATGAACAGCCCTATCCTGTGTCAATACTTTCTTGGTCAGGCTTTAGATCTTGTTAGGAAAAACTTTCCTCAAACCTATATAATACAGTATATGGATGATATGTGTCTTGCTGTCATTTCTCAGTAATAACTTACCATTCTTTTATGCAGAGACTAAATGGGCTTTGGTATAACATGCATTTATGCATAGCCCCAGAAAGAACTCAGACTACCTCCCTCTGAAGTTACTTGAGAACTCTGGTAATGGAAAGAGCAGTTCAAGTCCAGAAGTTAACATTAAGAGGAGACTAATTACAAGCATTAAATGATTCCAAGAAATTATTAGGGGACATTAACTGAATTCACCTGAAGTTAGTAATACCTACATATCAACTACTCGATCTGTATAAAATATTACAGAGAGATCCATATTTGAATTACCTTCATGCCATCATAGCTGAATCCCTTAAAGAACAACAGATGAAACTGGTTGGCAAATAGAAAGATGTTTCAAATTAGCTTGACTGTGCCTGTTATGCTAATCACCCTGCCTACCTCTCATTGTCCTACTGGACATTATGGTCAAATGGTGTATCAAAAATTTTGATGAATGCATTTACCTATAGAATGACTATATCCCTGACAGAGACATAATGCAGTCTGCCAAATTGGAATATATGTGTGGCATCTGTGAATGTAGGCATATATAGTTCAGATAGCTAAATTATTTAAGCAAGACCATCTCTACAGCATATAGCTTTTAGGACTTGATCCTGATCATACTGTGCTTCCTGTTACTCTTGCACAGCATAATCATTTGTTGAAAACTTGTTTGGCAGATAACCTTTGAAGATTATATTGAATTGGTTTACAATCATTATCCTTCTGATATAGTCATACAGCTCTATTGTCATTATTTGTTTATTTTACCTAGAAATACTAGGACAATTCCTTTCACGAATGCTTCAGATTATTTCACAAATGGATCCTCTTGTGCTTTTGCTGCTTACTGGCCTATGCAAAATCACTGGAAAATTGCTAGCCTTGGACTTTCAGCTCAAAGATCAGAATTGGTTGCTGTAATTACCATATTAGAATGTTCTCTGACAGAACATATAAACATTTTGTGTGACTCTGCCTTTGTAGTTAATGTCACTAGTCATTTGGAGACAGTCACTCTAAATAGCACCCTAGATCTGCCTTTCTTCAATTTGTTTTTGTAATTGCATGCAGTCATTCAGAAATGGACTGTCTTCTTTTATATAGGTCACGTGCACTCCCACTCTGCCTTCCTGGACCAGTGGCAGAAGGAAAACGATATGCTGATAGACCCATGATAGACCCATCATTGTAACCTTCAACAGGTGAGGCTTTCTCATTCTCACTTTCATCAACATAGTCAACCTCCAGCTTTAAACTTTCTAGATCACAGGCATACTGCATTTTACAATCGTGTCCACCATGCTAATCTTTATCTACGTCAGCTTCATCTGAGGGCTGGAGGCCTCCACAGAAATAAGCTATGGCAAATGGGTGTAACACATATGTCTCAATTTGGCAGACTTCTTTACGTTTATTGATAGGTTTTTCCAGTGCAGAGAGATGTAAAGCAGAATAAAATGCCTTTGTTGTGGTTGTAGAGAAGACTACAGTAGGAAAGAGAAGAGAGACATGGAAATTCTGATGGCCTGTCATGGGGTCAAAGTTTAAATAGGCCCAGGCTGGAGGTGGAGTTTAGGAGGCAGACCACCTGACGTGGTAGACTAGGATTGGGCAGGAGTGTGGGAAAAAGAAATAGGATATTCCCAAAAGGGAAGTAGGAAGTCATAATTTGACTCAGAGGAAGAAGGGTAGGGCTTAGCACATGTCCTCTAGTGGCCAGTGCCATATTGGCTTGGCACCATACTGGCTCAGCACCATAGCACATGACCTCCAGCACCATGTTGGCTGGATGGCATAGTGACTTGGCAGGAATTACAGTGAGGTGAGAAACCCATCATGCATGTAAGTATAGATACTTATTCTTATTTTATTCATGCTACCTGTCATGTAGGCAAGAATGTGGGGCATATACAGCAACACTGTCTTAGAATTTTCAAAGATAGGAGTTCCTAAGAATATACAAATGGATAATGGTTTTGCCTATATAAGCAGGAACTTTGGAAGATTTTTGCAGCAATGGAATTATAGTAATTCTACTGGAATTTCTTATAATCCACAAGAATAAGCTATTGCTGAGCATGCATATTTGATATTAAACCAGAAATTACAAAAACAAAACAAGGGAATGAGTCATAATAAGGCATAAGCTTGCCTTGATTTTGCAAGGCTTACATTTAATTTTTTGGATCCTGTTGATAATATAAATAGCACCCTGGTAGAATTACACTGGTCAAAATTACAAGAGCATGGAAAAAGGGAGAAGGCATGAGTGTTGTGGTGGTCCCTGAGATGGGAAGATAGGAGGGACCGGTTGCCCTGTTAGCATGGGGTAGGAGTTGGCTATGTCATAGCAGGGAACGGACAGACAGTGTGAGTAGTCTCTCAGAGCCCAGGACTTTGGAGAAGTCCTCCTCATGTTGTACCCGTGGAGGAACTTGGCCTTGCTCTTCTCACCAGTGAAAACCTTCCCTCAAATGACAGCTGAAGAAAACACCAAGCAGAAAGACTTGTTTATTATCAGTGCCTACCAGAGATGAGAATGCCTGGTGTCTGTGTAGCAGCCTCTGAATAGACCCTCTAGAGAGAATCTCTGACTGTTGACGACCAAAACTATGCCTCCTTTCAGTCTGAAGAAGTTCAAGCAGTCATTGCCCTTTACTCCCTCACATCAGTTAGGGGCACCTCTGCAGGGAGGGAGTTAAATCCTTATCATATGGTGCCAGGCCCTAGGAAAGAGCCAGTATGGACACATTACAACTGTGTGCAGAGTTACAGCCACAAATGCTACCTTAAGAACAAAGATAGGACAAACATACTTGAATGCATTCCCTAGGGATAAACAAGCGGTGGCTGATACCCAACTGCTGCTACTGTAAAACAAAGGAGGGACATGTGAGAGGGATAGGAAGATTAAAGCCTACCTGACCTCTTCTAGGAGCACCATAGAGAAAGGTGGAGTGTGTGCCCTGCAGGAGAAGTCCTGCAGCTGAGATCCTATTGTTTACTTGGATACACACCATGCATGGTGCGAGACAGATAAATCCTGTTTTACCCTTATTGTTTATGCCTGTGTCTGAGTGAAGAAAGCCAGGGTGCTCCCTCACTCAGGGCTCTTTGTTGAAGGGAGATAAGAACCCCCATAACCCTCACATTTTAGCGTATTCTGCATCACTTTGTGTTTCATCTTCCTCACCCCTTGGTCAGGTACAGATTCATAGGTTGGCCCCTACAATTGTATATCTATGTATAGACACATGGAGACATGTATTGTATATGGGGCATATATAACACAACTTTGTATTTATTCGTATATCGAGGAGCACATTATTTTATCTTTCAGCTATTATGAATAAGGTTTCAATGAACAAGAGAGTACATCTGACTCAGAAGTACTAAATAATTTCCCCGGGTATGTATCCGGAGGAGTGTTTGTTGGTTCACACAGCAATTCTAAGTTTTTGAGGAATATTCAAACTGGCTGCGATTAATTTTGCAATTGTTTTTATACTTCCAGACCACAGTGTTTTTATACTTCCAGTTTCCTAAAGGTACATTAACTGCTTACTGCACAGCTTGACTTCTCCAGGGATCTAGGCCTTCCAGAAGGAGGCTGAGTGGTGGTGGTAGGGATGTATTTTCGTCATCTCAGCTGAATTTTCTAGAAACATTTTCCAACTGATATGTTTTACTCCAGCACATAGAGAATGCACTATGCATTCACTGGTACCATTTTCAAAAAGATTATTTTTCCTCATGCTATCATTGTTACTATGGAGAATTTGGTGAAATTCCAATGCAATGACCTCTCCCCCATCAAACTAAAGAAGAAAACAAAGTTGCCAGCTATATTTCTAAATTAACTCCCTTTACCTGGCTTTGGTCTCTAGAAAGCTACTACCCAAAACTCTTGAAAACTGAAAGTGAGATAAAATGAATTAATAATAGCTAAGAAACTAATCTTATTTATTTATTTTTTTTTCCGGGACCAGGGATCAAACTCAGGGCCTTAGTGCTTAGCGGCAAGCACTTAGCCCACTGAGCTGTACCTCCAGCCCACTAATCTTATTTAAAACCAAGGCAAATAATGAAAGTTCTTTATCTGACTTAAGAATTCTTACACACAATGGCTTTTGTTTGAAACCAAACAGTATATTTAGGAGGTATGTTTATATTTATATTGTTTGAACACACACAGTATATTTAACATGACTTTCAGGAGGTGTGTCCAGGGAAAATAGTAAATGGCACAGTGGATTTTGAGGCAAAGACCCTCAAGTACAAAAAAGATTAAAGTCATCACAGCCCTGAAGTGTTAGTTAATTGAAATAAAACATCTACTTTATCACTGTTACAAACATTTTGTTATGTAACGGACCTAGTCAGGATAGATGATTTTGTGGTACAGTTTTGGTATTTCAGGTCAGATGTAGTTTATCTACAGACACTAATACTTCCCTAATGAACACTTTTTTATTACTTATGTTTGATGACATCATGATATGAAATTTCACCTTTCAGCATCTGAAGATTTTGTTTAAAGCATTTACTGTATCATTCATTCTAAAAAAGGATAAAATAGTAGAGAGATGAATCTGTTGGCAAAATGCAATTTTCCAAATAAAAAGTCCAACTAGGTTTTATAACTGAGGTTTTTAACCCTTTATTTTGTTGGAAAATTTCTATAATTTTTTAAAAGATGACAAGGATATTAGAAATAGTATATTTGGTCTCTCTCCAAGTTTCTTATATGCAGTAGTGACTGGAAGACTTTAGCTAGCGTGGGTTCCAGTTTCTAAGGTCTGTGGGAATCTATGTTTCTAAAGAGCCCACAGGAAATTCTTATTTGGCTGGTTATCAGAAGATGCATAGAGCACCAAGGACTGAAAGATTTAATGCAGTCATTCTCAACCTTAGCTAGAATTAGACATTTTTTCCTTTTTCAAATTTGAGCCATGGGTATACTGATTTAAATTAATAGTGACCTCTTATAGAAGACGTGATCATATCACCGAATTGATATTGGCTTGATTTTCCTATTTCATTCCTGCTTCACTTACCCTGGAATAAATATGACTTATTATCCACACCTACACGTGTGTACTCTCCTCTAGTCCAGTTCCTCCATTCATCTAATAAAACTCTCTTTTGAAGTTTGTGTTTTCTCTCCTTCACAGTTACTTGCTTTTTACAACCGCAAACACGCTTTGTTTTTTATGGCTCTGTAACATTGCATTTGGGAGTGTAACATGATGTATTCATTACTTCTATTGTCAATATGTGGGTTGTTTAGCTGACATTTTTGCTACTAAGTTAATGCTGCTATGAATATTATTGAATTTATTTGTGCATATATTTCCACAAAGCACAATTACCAAATCCTAATATATAAGTTCACTCAACTTTACAAAATAGTGCCAAACTGTTTTCCAAAGTGGGTGATGAATTTATACAGCCAATAAAAATGTGTAAAGAACTAAATTGAAACAAAATTTCTGTAATACTTATTTTACAGACTAATCTAAAATTAAGATTAGAGAGTTACATTATGTAATTAAAAATGGACTTTCACACTGGGCTCAGTTCACATTTCCATGTGAGATGGAATATCTCATTCTGTGACTCATGTTTCACAAAGTGCATATAAGTATTCTATAGGAACTTAAAATATTCATTTATGTATTTAGTTCTTGATTTGTAAATGATAGAATTACACACATTTATTTCCTGTTCCTAGCTTGGATGTACAGCTGCTATGAAATGTCCTTTGAAGAATAATGTTCTCCCCAAGATATTGGAATGATTCCTGACAGTTAGGAAACACGAATAGAACCATGTAAGTTAGCAATAATGCTATGAAGTGCTCCAAGTACTGTCCCAGCAAGGCAACTCTCAAGGGGCAGAAATTAATGCAAAAGAAACAACGAATATTTAAAGTCCGTGGAATTTGTTCTAAGGGCATATATAAAGTAAACAAATATTTGTTTTTAAAAACACACTAAATGGATGTAAGGACAGGGAATTTACATTTCTTGAGCCATGACATGACCTCCTTCCTACACTCACTGGATGTAGGCTTTGCTCTGGACAACAATTACCTGAGTATGGAACCCTCTCTCCTCCAAGAGGTCTGGTGTCTCCCTAGAAGGGGCTGGTGGCCACCAGTGCTCATTCTGCCCTTTCGTTTGTTTCATGGGATAAATTGCAAGCAATACAAATAAGAACTTGGGGCTCCTTTCCTCTAACCTGGCCCTAATGGTGTTGTGGTAGGTCGACCTAGATTGTCTAAAAGTGGAGCCCTCATTGGTCTTGGCCAAGACTGTTCCCATGGTAGAATTATGCCCAATGGGACATGAGCAAAGGAAACTAGAGATAATTTCTTCGATCCCCACACACTAGTTTGTTAAGCAAATGTGTTAGCCGGAGAGAAGGCAGCCAAGCTGTGCACCTAACTCGAAATTGTACTCAGAAGTTTTTGCCAGGAGAGAGAAGAAAACTACACAAACAGAAAGATTCCAATCTGTGTCCAAGTGAACTGAGCTTATTTACAAGCAAGTGTTGAAAATTTAAGCCAAGAGGCACTTTCCTAAACAAAAGACATAGGATGGTAGGAAATCCAGAAGACCCTGGTTGGCTCATAAGAATGATTAACCTAAAGAACTGACCAACAGAACCAAAGAAAGCAACAATTACAAAGTCTGCACCTAGAGTCAAAAAGGAAAAAAAAAAGAAAGAAATTAAAGCAAAAATTTTTAAATTCTAAAGAAAAAAACTGGCTATGCGCACCAAATTCATTAAGATTAGGGTGTGACAAATTTCAGTCGTGGGATACTGTTAAACAATAAGGCAGTCAGCTCAGTGAGCGGAGGCTCAGGGAAGGAGGCAGGGACCTGGCTACTGCTACTGCCTGATCAGATGACTCCATGCTGACTCTACATTGTACCAAGGAACGCTCTACTAAAAGAATCCAACAAAGTCACTAAACAAATCCACAAACAAGCCACAACACAAACAAGCCCTAGGAAGGGCTGTCAGGATACAGGTTTGCTGTGTTAAGAAAAATGTCCAGAGTGACTGATTCACAGATAAGATCACAGAAAGCTGTGTCTCATCAGAGATCAGAGATGAGGCCTTGTGCAGAGATGAAAGAGTCACAGTTCTCAGTACCTGAAGCTGGCACAGTGGCTTCATTGAGAGCAGTTGCCTTTGAATACCTAGAAAATTGAATATTCTGTGATTATTGTTTAAAGCAGTGTTAACAAACCTATCACAGTTACTGAAAAGTGTATTGTTAAACAGTAGAGAAAAAGTAAAGAATACCATAACTAAAAATACAGAATTTTCTAACATTTTTAAATGAAGTAAAAAAAATAAGCATTCTAGGGATGTATATAAATGATACTATTTAGATTTATTTTTATATTTAATGCATTAGATTTAGAATTGTTCTTATTTATTACTTTTCAGTATCTGAGCATCATGGATGTGGGACACATGATGTGGTAGTTCACTGGCTCATGTATGAAATACCCTAAGCAATGCCAAGAGTTTTACTTAGTGTTTAATTAGTCTTATCATTCACCTATTACCATACTGATTATGTGATTAATTTTTTCATAGACTTATTTATTCATTCAACAGTCTTGATGGATCACATTTCATGTGACACACAGTATTATAAATCCTGAGAATATAAGTATATCAATGAAATAACTGCCATTTGCTGAACTTCTTTTGATACCATTCCAAAGTAACCTTCATAAATTATAAGATGAGTTAGAGTACTGTTAGTTTTTTAGACAAGGACACCAAGGCTCAAGGTACTAAGTGATTTGCATAAGTTTGCATGGTCACTCAAGAGCGGAAAACTTGAACTCATTTGCAAAACAGAAATTTGTGCCCTTTCTTTATGGTGACAGTGAAAAGCATAGATTACAAAGCACAGTCCTTGGTTACACGTGCTGTGCTAGTAGAATCACTAGTTGTACTTCCTTTGGTGAGCAAAACTGTCGTGGTTTAGAAATTACGTTGTGAACTAACTTCTATTCCACTGTCTATCAGTTATGCTCTAGTTATGCAGTTATGCAGCAGGAAAGTTTTGATAAGTACAGGTATTCTAAGAAGTGAGTACATGTAGAAATAAATAGCAAACTCAAGAAAGCTTCCCGCTGCATCTTTTCTTTTTGTAACACAAAGTAGTTTAACCAAAAATTATTGTATAAATTTTAAAAGAAAGTTTCCTGTGCATCCATTCATTGTCAGAAAGGTCCAAGAATCAAAATTTGCTATTGTAAATCTCATACAGAAAGTCCATAGCGCTAAATACTCTACTTTGGCATCTTGCTATACTCTGACTTGCACAAGAGCTCCCAGGTGCTGTGGTCACTGGGTAAATGCAGAAGTACAGGACATTGATAGCAGAAAGGAACATTCTATGAAGCATAGTCAGTCCTGAACATCACACTCAGTGAATTTGTAAATCACCAAATAGATCAAGAATGCATCAAAGTAGAAATTCATTTCGCAGGTACATACATCACTCAGAAAGGGGCAGTTAGTTAGATTAAACATTCATTCCATAGCACTATCTCAGTTTAACGTTTCATAGCAATAAAATAAATTTACCAAGGTTTGACCCTTATATTCTGATATGAAAACCCTTATATTCTGGATTAAATCAGTATCCCTTCCTCTAACAAGTCACTAACTGAAGGTAATATCCAGGAGACAAAGTATCCTCTTTCAGATTCTTCTATTCTAATGCATAGATTTCTAATACCATTTAATAAGATCATATTATGTTATTCCAAGATAGTTTGAAATGTGTACTTATAATGCTTAAAATTAGCAAATAGATTTTAGTACTATTTTGTACAGTTTGCAATTAAAGTTAAGTTAATCAGAGGCAGGGAATAAATCTCTTAAGATAATAGTTTAAAAATCTATATTCAATATAATAATGCAATTCCTTTTTTGCCTATATAGAGCACACATAGCAAAGAAAAGTACATAACTTTTAATCTTAGACCTTATATTTTACTTTTCTTAATACACAATCCAAACAACGCCCATACTTCTAGATAAATAAAGATGTGAATGGATAAACACATGAATGGATGTTAAATTTATCTAGACAAAGATACAGGAAATGTGCACTCAAAACTTTAATTTTTCTAAACGGTAACAAAATCACCTAGGGAATCTGTTCAATATCTCTAAATTGTCAGTTATCTCATTTATAGAAAGAGAACAATATTTTCATTTCTGAGATATTAGAAATGGAATGAAATTCAAGGAAAATCATTGATATAATTTCTGGGATACAATAGATGTTCCTTGCAGCTTTGGTTTTATTATTAATAATGAAATTTTTGAAAGTGTTTTTGTCTCATAAATTATATTGGGCATTAAAGGAAGTTGGCAAATAAAGCATACATCTATTATTTGGGTGTCAAATTACCAGATATTTTGTGTAACATTTATTTATTTTTAATAATTCTAAAAAGAATTATTAAAGTTTTTAAAAGATGAACAAATTAAACTGCAGAGAAAATTCATTGGTTTGCAATTATTCAGTATTGAGGACATGAAGTAAGACTAAATTAAGTTTGAATTAATTGTATATTTCTTCCTTTATGGGCTGATTCCCCAAGGGAGAAAAGATTTGGAAGACATTCAAAGTATCCTCAAAGCATATTATTTTGCGTGAGCAGATAGTTTATATATGCAAATCATCACACTTAAGGCGAAAGATATCAGCTTCCAAAAGTAGATGAAAATGAAATCTTAAGGAATCCCAGAAAAGAAATGTAACGTCTGGTTGGGAGAGAGTTATTCACCCAAAACATTTTTTCATGCTTCCTATACACTAAGAAACACTTTTAGATTTTTAAAAAGACCACAATAGATCAAAATACTCATGTGGAACTATATAATGCTGCACATAAGCCTATCGATAGAAGAGAGGATTGTAGGAGATGAAAATCACTGGAGGCGAACGGAGTAGGTGATTTGACACCCAGTGGATGGGCTCCAGTGAGCAGTTTATTCACTAATGGGCTGGAGAAGGCCTTCCTGGAGGTGTATGAACTGGGGCATACCGAAGCGAAGAACAGATGAAAAGCAATCTAATCAAAGGTAAGAGAAGTTAAAAGACTTCTGAAGCTCTTCTTGTTGCAGAATAGAAGGACAGTATACTATGAATTATCTGTAGCAATATGGAGACCTATTTACAGAGAGTCGGCTGGCTGAGCCGTTTTCCTAACACCTTCTTGCTTGTTCTTAGCTGAGACGGTTATGTGAAATGTAAGAACGGTAACTTTGAGAAGGGGGTGATTGAGTTGAACTCTCAAACATCTGACTATCACAGGCAGGATGGATTATGAACGTGGGTCTGATTTTAGTTGCAAAGGTAGATGCTATGAAAAAGAACCAGAGACATCTAGTCACAATATCCACCTCTGTGGTGCTGAAGATGGAAAAGATTGACTAGATTTGAGAAAATGTGAAATTTGTTTTGGAGGGAAAATTTTTTTAAGACTCACTGATGGATTTGCCATAGAGAGACTAAGAAAAAATGGTGAGTAGCAATGAAGTACAGATGCCAGGAGGTTCATAAGAGACCTGAAACTTGTTTCCAGTGTACAAAGATGAACATGCTTCTACCAACCAAAGAGAATTCTAGCAGGAGGGACAGCAGAGCTGGTGGTGGAGAGCCTATGGCTCACGGGTAGTTTGTTTAAGACAAAACATGTTAATGTATGAGGTTTTTTAAAACTAAAACCTCATTTTACATGTTTAATTGAAGTGTTGGCATTTTGCAATAAATAAGTGAGTTTGGGGTGCAGTTTGGACCCTCGTCTCAAAGGTTCACCATCTCTAGTATAGAGGGTGCTAGACAAGGGAAGGAGTAGCATAAAGGATACTAGGCAAGAAGACCAGGCAGTAGGTTTGGAAGTTGTGCAAGACTTTTGTCATTAACTCAGCATTATAAAATATAGGAGGTGAAAATATATTCCCTTCCTGGTCCTAAAGATTAGGCTGGTAGGGAGTTGCAAAGACAGTTTCTAATCTTCAGTACAACCATAACCCATCTTGTTCCATTGCTAAGATAGCTCTTCATTAATGCAAACAATTATAATAGCTAATCTCTTAACACACAACCTCAATTACCCGCTATAGCCATTATGACCAGGAAACAGGCTTTTAAAATGGATAACCTTGGACAGAATGCATGGAAGAACTGATATTTTGTTGTTACAGTCTAACGTTTCCCCTAACATGTTCATTAAGAGCAAAATATAACCCAGTGTTTAAAAATGGCTGCCAGTGACAGCTCTGAGAAAATGAAAATCCTTGATAAAAACTGGCAATCAGGAATCTAACTGAGAAGCTAGTGCATGTCTAGGGAACAAAGGAAAGCATGTTTTATGACAGAGCAAGATAACAGACCGATGCCGGGCTTGAGATCATGAACTTATGATCACATCATATGAGAGAGGAAACTATGTATGTTACTATATACTCTAACATCTCATACTAGAATCATGACTTTAAATGCATTATATTTAGCTTTCTACGTGCTACAATTTCATGGAAAATGACATCTAATCTCTAAGTTGAAGCAAATGATTGTGGATAATGCTCCCTTCTACACATTTTAAGCTGAGAATTTGTGTGCATATATTTGCTTGGTCTATAAGATGACTTTACAAATGAACAGAAGCTTCTCTGCTAAGAATGAAAAATGAGCTCATTACTAAGAAGTCTTTCAAATTTCAAGTTGAGCAGTGACCTGGAGTGACCTTCAGTGACCTGGAGCTGGTACCCACGCTTCAAGCTATTTCCCTGAGCAATGTGAGCATGGTGGGGACCCAGGGGCTTATGCACTCCATGGACAGCTCTGTCCTGTAAGGGAGCAGTGGTCACTCACACCTGAGTGATTCTCTAACACAGTCATTTCTGTAAAGGCTGCTAAGGAGGCCCTGAACACTGGTATTTGGCTATAGAAAACTTGATACTTTTCATAAATACACAAATTTAACTCAAGATTAGATTAATAATTGATTAGAATTGCTTGATTAGAATTTTATAGGAGGAGAGAGGTATAAAAATTACCCCACAAAACAGAATCAGACTCCTTCATTCAAGTTCTCTACTCGCTGAGCAGAAACAACATTGATACAGAAAATGGGCTGAGTTTTTGTTTCATTCTTTTCAAGTTGGTATCAGAAAAAAATGATTGCTTGGTAGCTATTAACTTCTGGTAGTTATCTTTAAGTTACATCTGTTACTTCTGGTACTAAATATATTTACCAAGAATTAAGTGACCATTTGTAAATTCTTTGTTCTTTTTTGTGACTCAAATCACCTTTATTCTGTCTAATACTATAATGGTATGAAAATTCAGCTCTACTGTTTTTTGGACTAGGATATTCCTAACAGCATAGAAAGATCTTTGAATCAGACAGACCCAGTACCAACAGAAAGCAATACCTTGGGGATACCAATACTGAGGTGACAAATTCACCCCTCTGCGGTGCCTGCTGTCCCCTCCCCAGGGGCCTTACCAGAGCCTCGTCACTCCAAGTGGGGGTTCCATTTGCCCTGCTGCTGGACAGTTTTCAACGCAGAACTGGTTTATATCTCATAATCTATCTTTAAAAGTGTTCAGCCCAAAAAATGGCAGTAAAGCCCAGTCTCTCCTACTGTATACACATGTTTCTCTGATAAGTGTTGCTCCTCCTGGTCACAGAAAATAAATTGCTTACAATGTGGGAAAGAAACCTAAACCAATGTCATTTTGTGTTCTAGTACCATTTTACAGCTTAAGTTTCTGTTTTCTTAAGCTTGTTTCATGTAAATGTTGTCATAGTAACCTAACCCGATACCACCCCATGCTCTAAGACTGCTTGTCCTCTATGTAAAATGTCAGACATCTTTGTTCCTCTGGCTTAAGTGGAGCCCATGCTTTGTAGTATTTCTGTAGCTGCACTAAATAATATCAGTACCCCCCATAGACCCAGAACTAGACCCAGAACTAGAACTGTATAACTATTCTCCCCTTCTGCCCTTTGGGGTCAGTGCTCAGTATTGTTCTGGGGGCCCACCACTGGCCCCCAATAAACTTGCTTGCCTCTGCATCTGGCCTCAGCAGGTGACTCAATTAAATAAGCACTTTTGCTGCAACATAATTGTAATCTCTTATAGTCTCTCTCTCTTCCTCCGTCTCTTCCATCTTCCCTCCCTCCCTCCCACCTCCCTTCCATCCATCCTTCCTTGCTTGGTTTTGGAATCACTGCTTGGTTTTCTGCTCACTAACTTATCTTAGTTATTTTGTTTGCACTGGCTGAGGAAACAACATAAACATAGATAAATATTTAGCTACGCACATGCCTTCAGAGATGACATGGGACATGATAGTTTGTCTTTTTATTTTGCTTGGATACAGGGTAGAGACTTCTGGAAATCATTAATAGTTCTTACTATGACTGTGTTCTGAAATGGTATCTTCCACCAGGTGCCCTATTCACTAATTCCCTTGTTCCAAACTGTTTCATTTCCATTTCTCTCTCACTTCTTCTGCTACATGGATTGAATCAAAGGGGAACCTAATATTCTAAAAGGAAAGAAGTGTATGCCTACATCAGATAACAAAGATGATTTTAATTTAATTATAATGACAAGTCACCTGCACCATGAAAATTTAGGTTGAAAAGTGGGATAATTTATCTAGTACACTAAAGTTGACTTTGGATCTGATGTTAGGTCCGGGACATCCCCCAGGTCCTCATGCACGAAAAGGGGGGGCTGTTGGACGCTGACTTGTTGGGAGGAGGCCAGGTCTGGTCTGCAGCAGCTGGCCCCAACGTGTGAATGGGGAGGGTGGATCTCCCTCCCTGGCTGCCCTTTCCTCAGCTTCTGGGCACCATGATGCAAGCAGCTTCTTTTCCTCCATGCCCCCTGCCTTGTTCCTTCTGTCTGGGGTCCATCGTGGATGTGCCCTGTAAGTGTGTGCACAGCCCTAACACCAAGAAGCACCAGCACTGCTCCACCATCTGCTGAAACCTGCTGAGATTCTCACTATTGAACGTGGCGCTGCCTTTTCATTTTGCCTGGGCCCCTCATTGCTCATATCTGCCCTACTTTTGGAGATCCTCTAATAATACTATCCTGATCACGCTGCCTCAACATCTTCACACGGCAGATTTCTGTCCACCAAGAAGCCCTGTTCAAGATGAAATTAACTCACACCCGCTTCATCCCTGGTACCGTCCAGATAGACGTCAGGATCCCGTACACATGCTCATCCTACAAAACGTTCACACTGATAATGAAAACTTCATTTCTGTGTGCCCACCGCACTCGCTCAGCCACAGTGCTGCTGAGACAAAGCCTGTCTCTGTCGTGAGAGGGCTGCGCACATTGGCTTACAAGAGAAATCCTGGGCAAATGTCATGTTTTGCTATTTTGCTTAATGTAGTTTGTTATTTCACTCTTGCGGAGTTGTTTGACTTGTGCTGAGTTCTGCTCTGCAACTCTACGTAGAGTTTCTAAAGTTTCCTCAGTCAGTGGCAACACTCAATGTTTCAAAGACTTTCCATTTGATTTAGAATTTTAATAAAAGTGATTATACAGATATTAGGTCATTATTTTCTTGTATCAAATTATTATGCTGCTCAGTGTATTCTTCTTGGTCATGGAGTATTTAGAGCCATTTTCTTGCACATATTTCCTCACATTAAATTATATTTTTAGCATATATGGCCAGTTTTTATTTTTCTTATGTCTATTCCTATTATATTTTAGATATATTTTCTAGAGCTGAAACAATGTGAATTAAATTAAATATTATGATAGTTTCTCATTAAGTAGTATGATAGTTTTTTTTTAATGTTAAAGATTAAGAAAAGCTAACCAAACAACACTGAAGACAAAATTGAAACAACACAAAAAAGATACATGACCTCAAAACTAAATGATAGGAATAAACAGTGGTTGCTACATTACATACTGTTGTCTTTAATGAAGTTGCTCGGTCTGCCAGAGGTTTGATCAATCTCCGTAGTTCTTGTATTTAAAATATAGTTGTTACTTTTCCAGTAAAGCATTCAAAATTTAGTACCAGTCATATAGTAATGTTAACTGAGTTCAAGTATAGTTTTGTGTGTCCAAAAAATTTAGTTAATTAAATACAAAGTCACATGACTCATACACAATTCTCGTCCCTTGATGCAAACAGCTAGTTTAGCTTCAGTGACCCCATCTACCCAAGCCCTGCGATACTAGGGATGAAGAGGGTAGGTGGTAGCCATCCCCTTCCACATAGTCCCTGTGTGCCATCTCCCTGGTTATGCTCAGTCTTGTCTGCAGTGGCCTGTTAGGACCTCTGTTGCTAGAGATCCTTTTCTATTTCTCAAGAGATAATCAACTTTCTGAAGCAAACTGCTCTGCCTCTCCATGCAGGGTGCCACTTTTCTTCCCTCCAGTGTGCCGTTGGCAGCTTTGTGCATAGGCCTTGGCCTGTGCTTTGCGTAGATGCAGCCCTCACAATAATGAGAAATACGTCATGACATCATAGTTAGCTGGGTTGCTAGTGTTGTTGGAAAGATCTAAAGTGACCCTTTTCTAGAGTTACTAGGTCATGCTCTACGGAAGTAATGTAAGGACAGAAGAATATTTAAAAATCAGAAATATGTGAGTTATAGGCAAAGGAAACGGCCCAAGGATGAAAGAAAATATAAAGAATTAGAAAAGTATGAGCTTGTTTGAAGAATATCAATGGTCTAGTTTGTCTGGGGACTGCTGTGTGAGTGCATCCACATCAAGTTTACCTGATTACCTGGAAATACTGTGTGCAGTAAAGCTCTCCTCTCTACTGCTTCCCTCGCCTCCGTGCCATCCAGCTGTAGGAACGCCAAGCTGTGAGAAGTTAGACTATGGGTTTCCAGCCTGCAGACCTGAGCTGCTCTGTGAGAGCCTTCTCTGTTGCCTAATTGCAGCTGTCATCCTGTGAAGTTGCATTTGGTTTGAAATTATATATAATGTACCATACGCGGGGTGATACTCACCTAGTAGTCAGTTTACTTTTTTGATGTTGTCACTTTGATCTTCTTTTGAAAACGAAAAGGAAAATCATATTAGAGGGAAAAAAATCTTACATTTAGTAAAAAATGTTTGGCAACTGAGATAGAAAATGCTTCTTATTTCTGGTGCTTGGTTAAGAAACTAAAGAAAGAAAGAGATGGGTATTTCTTTGGAATTAAGAACACTATTTTAATGACCTAACACAAACAACACTGGCCTTTAACATTTAAACACACACTTGTTTTACTTCTTCTTTATGACTTCATTAGATTTGCATTTTTCAAAGATTGGAGTCAGAAAAAAAATCATGTTTTTATTTTTTAACTTGGAGTGAGGGGATTTAATAAAGAGTTGTGTCTTGAAAATTGATGAGAATTATAGAAAAAATTACTTTTCTCCTTATCTCCTTCCCGCCTTTTGGTTACCACCAGAGAAAGTGAATTAAAAGAAACGTCAGCCTCTCGTATCACAGCCAGTTGTAGACAGACAGACATGATGTAAATATTGTATTCATACAATTGCAGTGGAGAGTCTTTGAGAAAAGATAAATTTTCATGTTAGATAGGGGGTGTTTGATTTCCAATAGTATAAAACAAATGAACCCAAGGCACATCAGCTTAGAACAGCAATCATTTATCATCCCAAACTGTCAGGTGTTCAGGAGCTGTTGAGTCAGCTGACTTTGAAGCACTAGGTCATTGGGAAGATTGTAAGCATCTGAAGGATCAGCTGGGGCTGGAGAAGGAGCATGACCTACACTCAATTGTGAGGTTCTCCTTTTCTATTTTGAAAATTTGGTTGCACAATATGAAAGAGAATCAATTGTAAGGTTTTTGACAGTGAATTCTTCCTTTTGGGCTTTCGGCTGTGTGCTTCAGTAACCTATAGTGTGATCCTCTTTATGAGGGTCTTCCCTAACTCAGGTTCCTATTTCCAAAGGACGTTTGGGACATAGCAAGGGTGGGGGATCAGTAGAAATCTGCCGTGTCTTTTTAAATCTAATGTAAGAAGTTATGCAACTTCATTCCCACCATATGATTTTGGTAACATAGAAATAACTTTAGTGCAATATGGGAGGCAACTGCGAGGTGTTCCAAACAGAGTATGGAAGCCATGGTGCTCGCTTCGGGATGCCTTGGAATCTAGCCTGCACAGTGTACCGGCCCAGAACGACACATATTCTGAATGCAGAAAAGATTCATTCCCTTCCAAAACCCAGAAACTTGTCATTAAGACTTGAAACAAGGTGCAGATGAGACCCCTTCAGTGTAATCTGATATGATCATTTGCCTCAACCATGAAACTAGTAAACACTATTTTCCATGAACACAAATAACTAATGGCAAGATGGGCATAGAACAATTACAGAAGCATTTCTGTTTAAAAGGGAGAAAGTAGGAGATATCAAGAAGTTTCTGGTAGTGAAACTGTAATCAGTTTTGGTAAATATTGGGCATTTTTTAAAGATCTAAAGCACACTTTTAATTGCTTTAGGAAGCCACTTGTGTAATTGAACAGCTCTCCGAGGCACTAATTTTGAGGTCTTTCTGAGACCATAGCAAGGATTTTACAGCCGTGTGGCCTGCTTTGTTGATGAAGGTTTCCAAAACAAATGTTCTGAAACAAAAGACATTTATCATTAGCTCAGAGTTTGGGGGCTGTTTGTTAAATTGGCTATATTCATATATAAGAAATTACATGACATTTTCTTTTTAAATAAGAGCATACTGTTGCTGAGAAAAATCCATATACTATCCAGACTCTATATTGCTATCAATTTTTAATTAACAAAACATAATTTTTTACTTAAAAAATCTGGAACTGTGTCAGAGCTCACGTGAGATGTGGCACTGCTGCATCTGAGGATGGAATGGAATGAGGATTTAGAGAAGAATGAGAATTCTGGCTGTGAGAAGGCTGTGTCTGGCATCAGGTCTTGAAGATAACTGAAATGACGGGTCCAGAAAATTTCCTTTTACAGATGGACTATGGCGGATTTATGGAAGGGAAGATGGACGTGCAAAACACAGTCAGTACATAAAATTGTCAGCATGGGAAACCCTCTGCCCAGCTTATCTAACCTTTCACTATTTGTTTGCTATCTCTCCGCATGCATCTTTTGGCTTTAGTACCCTAGAGTCACTATCAGACATTCTCCTCTCTCCTCTCTCTCCCTCCTTCCCCCATCTCTGATTTGGTCATTTATCCATCTTCATCTCACTCTGTGTGCAGCAATTAGCATATATAGCATCCACTCTGATTTGAAATTAGCTCCAGTGTCTTGTTCAGCCCATTACATCATTTCAAACTGTGTGTTGTCCCTGATTTTGGGCTAAGTCTTCTATTCCACTGGGCAAAGCATTTCCCAGTGTTCATTAGCAGATCAGATAAAGTAAAAAGTCACTGTAGGAAAAACTGCCCTTTACAGTCACCAAAGCACATGAAGACTTCATTACTTGGTGTCACTGTCAGGATCTGAAGTATCTGTCACTACTTCCGACATCACCCCCTGAGCCGAAAAATCAGCCTGGAGCCGTGTACTCCCCAGAAGCAGTAGCGTTCTGCACAGCTGCTCCCCAAATCAGTCTGTCCAAGTCAAGGCTGCCCTGCCCAGGGCAGTGCTGTGGTCAGAGTTTTCCAGCTGAATGCAAGAACACATGCTGTAGTGACAGGTTCTTCAAAGCAGGTAATGATACCTGTACTGAAAGAGATAACACTATTTTTTATATTTCATTTTGGCTGCTTTTTAGAAATAATGAAGCTATCTTTTCTTTTTTACTATGGATTTGTCAAACACTGTGTACTAGGGACTACATTTTTATTGAAGAAATAGTAATCCCTAAAAAAGTTAGATAACATAGTGTTGAAAAGAACTTTTTATGGTCTGAGTCCTTTCAATGTGAAATTAAGAATTTAAGCCCTGCTCAGTTGTCTCTGTATTGGCAACAACCTTATACTTGAGGGATGAGGAATTATGACAATATTTTGTGAAATATAAAATTCTGTCTTTAATGTGAATAAAATGATGATTGCTAACTGCCCTTGGCTCTATATAAGTAGTTCAGAGTCTAATCGATAAATAACTGGTGAGTCCAGGGACTTCACTTTTCAACATAGTCATTTAGCATTCCATAAGCCTAGCTTATGTGCATGTTGAATTCTTTTTCCACATTTGGAAACTTTTATGTGCTATGATTTCTGTAAACAGATTTATTACTTCATGTGTGGTGTTCTCTAGTTTTTCTTTACTTTAAATGAGCCTTAAGTTAGTCTTAATATCAGTAGCTGTTGAATGAATTTTTCTTACTTTTTATGCTTTTATGGTTTTTTTTTAGTACATCATCAGCTGACTTTATTTTGTTCTCAATTAATAAAATCCCATATTCATATTGGTCCTTTTTGCTGTTTATCATGTAATGGAATTTTTACCTCTGTGATTTCTGTTTGACACCTTTTTGTGAAGGTTTTAGTTTTAAATTTGTCATTCAGTTTTGGAACCACTTTGATCTGCTCCTTCAATTTTTATTCATTTGCCCTATCACCACACTGGTCAGCTTGTTCGAGAGCTCCACGATCCTGCAGTTATGTCCTAATTGAGCTCGCTGAATTTCTTCAATACAGAAAGAACATTATCTTAATACATCATTATAGCATTTTGCTCATTGAAAAAAATCTCACATGCCCTTCCTGACTCTATTTGCTTTGCAATTTCTCATTTTAAAAACCTTCATAGCTCCATACTGCCTACGAATAGCATGTACAAAAATCATCATCATAAATCCACTCACCCATGCACATTGGTACACAAGCTGACTATATTTTATCTATCTATCTGACTATTATTTATCTAGTTTTTACTTTGGTTGGACATGTGACTCAATTCTAGGGATGGACTATGTGACACAGTGATAAGATATGACTTCTAGGTAGGTTACAAATAGCTGGAAAACTACAGGAAGGAGATGGAGTTGAAGATTCAAACTCCATCTACATGAAACTGAGATTCTGGAGAGTAAAATAAAGAAATAACTGGAATAATTTAGAGAGACATTGCAAATATAAGGGAAAATTTTCTTACCATGAGGTTTATCCTAGAGTGAACTTTTCATATTACAATAGGTTCAAGCAAAATGTAAATAGTTATTCCTAAAACAATATGGCAAATGTTTCTGACTTCAAAGGAAAACAAACATATATCAGCTGTGCATGCTTTTGTGGCTATGTGTTCTAGTGTGGTATAGTGTGGTTGAAGAGAATTCTCAGTCTTGCTGAGCATGATGGCTCATGTCTGTAAACCTTACTTGGGAGGCTGAAGCAGGAGGATCGCCATAAGTTTGAGGCCAGCCTGGACTACATACTGAGTTTAAGGCCAGCCTGAACTATATAGCCAAACCCTGTTCCAAGAAAGACAAAACAATACAAAAATTAAAAAAGAATTCTCAGTCTCTGGCAAGGTTTTCTCTCAGTCCTTCCCTGTAGTCAGAAGCCCCTGGTTCACACCTGCTTCTGCTTGCCCCATACCTCCTTGTTGCACCCCCTCTCTGAACAGTTTTTGGTTATTTCATCTTCTGACCTATCAGGAGAGCACCAGGTTTAGATTGTTGTTGTCTTTCCAATCGTATGGCACAGTTAAATATCTGACCTGGGTGCTTTCCATAAATTCACAAATTAAAAGATAAGTCATAATCTCTGAGCTATATTTTTCTGCACATCTTTTTCTCTAGATGATCTGTGTTGAATAAGTCATCCATTTAGAATTGGAGATATATTTTAGAATCCCTTGTTATATAGAAGGTGAATGACATCACAAAGTTTTTGAGGACTCATCATTTTCATTTGCTCTGGGAGTGACTTCTGCCACAGATGATGAAGTCCTGAATTTCCCCAAAAAGTTCATATGCCATCTAATTTCATAATGTCTGGAGTCTTCTGGATAATTTAGATGTACAAGGCCATAAACACAAGACACTGATAGCTTATGAGAACAGATAGCAGCTTCTTAAGAAACACAATTCTGAATTAGATGTGATGGTAGCATTAGACTAATAAATGCTTCACTCCCTTCCAGTGAATGCCTGTTTTATGGAATACCTCTTATCCTGTGGTGAAGAAGTACAACAAAATTGTAGGGCTTCTGGCTTCCATAAGACTTGGTTGTCATACAGTGATGAAACAGTCTTACACTGCCCAGCTTGCTATCACAAGACACCATGGACCAGTTGTCTAAAGTAAGAGTTATTTCTCACAGTTCATAGAGCAGGAAGTCTAAGACACAGGTGCCTGCTGACTTGATTCCCAGTAAGGGTCCTCTTTCTGGATTGCAAAAAGCAATATGCATAGAATCTATGCAGCCATTGGTGTACCAGATTAAGCCTGCCATGGTGGTAATGCTTTCAAGCCAAATGACTCCAAATCCTGAATCAGAAACACATCAAATTGGAGGCCATCCTGGCCAACTTAGTGGGACTCTGTATAACAATAAAATTTTTTTTAAAGTTTGGGGTACTAGTTTAGGGAGAGAATACTTGCTGAGAATGGACAAGGCCTTTGATTTGATCCTCAGCATTGTCAAAGTAAATAAATAAAATATATTATTATTATTGAGATTGTTATTGTGGTGCTGTGAATCAAACCTTGAGCCTTGTACATTATAGGACAGGATTATATAGCTACCTACCCTCAGGTTGCAAGTTAAATTCTTAATAATTTCATAAAATATATCTTATATTTTCGTTGTACACTAAGTCTTACACACCATCTGCTTGTGCCTGTCTCATTTTATTAAGCTGATTTAATTCCGCATGCAAGCAACATATTTCCCCAGGGCTGGGGAAAGAACCAATAAATGGTTAGGTGTACCAGTGATCTCCCAAAGGTCTTCAGGATTGTAAAGAGAATTAAAAAAAAAAAAAAAAAAAAAAAAAGGTCTTCAGTACAAGAAACAAACGTAAAAGACCGTCCCGCTCCACCCCGCCGGGAAGAAGTAAAATAACCCAGATGAATAAGGTTGTGCACAAAGTTACGATCTACACCAAAAGTAGTAACTTAAAGGGAAATGTAGAACTCTTGCTTATGTCTCTTCAAAATATAATTGACTGTTAAAATTGAGGCTGTATGGTGAGCTTTATCATATATGCACAAATGAAATGTAAGAGTTGAATAAAATCAAATTCAAGAGGGGAAAATAGAAGTCTAGTGTGCTGAGGTTCAGTCTAGCAGATAGAATGACAATAGTGTTATTCGCAAGAGCATCGTGCTGAATTACGTGATCAACAGCCTTATGAACTTATACCCCTCCCCCTTCGGAAGCGTGGCTCCCGCAGGCCGCTCAGACGCTAAGGTATCCGCTGCCACTCTGGCTACCGCCTGTATGATGCCCTCAGCACTCATGGAGACAGTGCTGGACTTCCTGCGTCTGGGAATAAACCCCGGTTTCAGTGCAGACACCTGGGATTTTCCTTCCACCGCTTTGCTGCAAAACCACATTTTGAAATCACTTATTTCATGTGAATTTAATTAACTGGATGATCAGGTTTTCTTTCCTTTTTGACGTCTTCATTCAACAAAATCATGCAAGTAGTTTTACCTAGACAAATCAGATTTCAATAAAATATTTCAAATGGTAGAAGTGGAGCTATAATTTTGCTCTTGTTCTCCCTGGAACTTGCAAAGTTATAATAAATACGCAAGAAAGGCAAGAGTGCAAGGCGATTTAAGTGCATACAGCGCCATGCTCACTGCCATGCTCATTATCAGTTCACTCCATAGGTGAAAAAGTAGGAAGAGGATAAGAAAATTGTATAAGTTCACAAGATAAAACTGCATGGTGAGGCCCTGTCTCAAAAGGACAAAGATAAATAAATAAATAAATAAATGGCTGAAATGGGACTTTAAACTCCAGTCCGTTTAAATCCAGTGTCTCATGCTTATAAATGCTTAGACATAGACTTTATTCCCCTTATTTACTAATACCTTATAGATACTATGAACAAGAGCTGATTCTCCAGAACCATAATCATAACCTTATAAAATATGTGCTGTGTTTGGTGTCATGATTGTAATGGTTTGTGACTATTTTAAGAGCTCACATAATCTCCCAAACTTACACAGCTCTCCAGAAAATGAAATCAATGTTTTCCCACAGTACAGTCAAGACTTCAGATGTTCCTAGCCTTAAGTCACTCTTTCAGTGTGAGCTCCTAAGTTGTTCATTTTCCCTTTCCCCCCCACCTCCCTCCCTCTCTCTTTGAATTTTAAACATGAAAGATATCTGGCCATGTAGAACCTTAAAACTGACAGGATGTGTGGTTTTCCAAATGATCACCTGAAATTCCATGATAGCACACAATTATTGTTTTGTAGTTACTGGGTAAAGAAATGATCTCTAGTTGAAAGTAATTACCACACACATATAGAAAGCCTGAGACAGGACTAGTATCTTTATTTAAGTAATGCAGCATCCGTGGGTTTAAGGACAATGATATATCCAGCAGTGCTGAGATGTGCTCGCCCACATACAAAATGAAATAGCAAATGCCAGTGCAGGAGGGATGATTAGTAGAGAGAATTTGACACTGCTTTTCTCTATCCTAGAAAGCAAACTGCCATCAGGATAGCACACTAATTGCAAAGCATTATATTGTAAGGCCCAAACAAACAAATTTAACATATTCAAAAACGCTGAGCTAATCTGGGAGCACAATCAAAATTAAACAATACATTGAAAGAAAATGAGAAATTCAACTGGAAGACTTCTCCTCAAAGGAAGAAAGAGCTTCCAGGGATAACGAAAGATTAGCTCTGAGGGTAGGCAACAGTCACACCCACTGAAGCAAGACATTTTATGTGGTAAAAGCTGCAGGCAAAAGCTGAATCTGAAAATCTTTATGATGCTCCTGTACCATTTACTTCCATGATGTTGCCAAAATGAAACTGTTTTATAAAGTGGCATTTTGTTACATTTAAAACAGTCACCTCCAGCTCTCATTTGAGAGCCAAGACAGACGGTTCATGTTTGAGAGAATGCTTAAAAATCTGAGTTCCACCCAAAAAGTCAAGCCTCTGACTTGGATTCTAAACTGGTGTGAAGTGAATAGAATTTCTGTTACTATTAAGGCCCTGATTTTCTCACTCAAAGAATACAAGCAGTCATACTCATAAATAAAGTTTCATGGGCTCAGAATAAATCAATGGAACATTCACTCCTAGAAAACCAGTTATATGGGTGGTCAACAGATTGTGTAATTACAAAGGGTTGCATGAACAAATGGCATTTTTGAAGTGAGTTTATCACAGATCAAGGGGAAACTCTTACTATGGTCAGGGAATGCAGATTTTGGCCAGAGTTCCCCCAAATCCTCCCACTGAGCTCTCTTTCTAGAGGCTGGGGATATAGCTTAGTGGCACAATGCCTGCCTGGCAAGTGTGAGGTCCTGAGTTCATTCCCACTACAAAAAAAAAAAGCAAGTCCTCCCAACACACACACATGTACAACTTACACACACTCACAATTTTATCATCTCTAGGCACATAGAAAACCAAAACTGTAATAAGAATCCAAAAGGCAGGTAAGATATTACGGTAACTGTATGAGTCAGTGCACGCTAGCGTCAGATGCGGAAGAGTGCACACATGTGTCTGTCTGTGCTGGAGACCTGAAGGATCCAGCCAGGGGTCTGGGACCCGTAGCAACATCCCTGAAAGTCTGTATCAAGGATCTGTACCAGAAAGGCCCAAGGGCCAGTGGTGGAAGCTGGAAAGACTGCGCCAACAGGGTGAAGGGTCTGTGCCAGCAAGCTGAGGGCTCTGCGCTGGAGCCAGGAGACAACATCTGAGATGGAGACGAGGCATGCAGCTTTCTGAAGGAAGGTAGTGGCCACAGCTCCTTTGAAACAGAACCACTGAAAGGCAGCTCCTTCGGGAAAATCGGCGCGTGCCCCTCCACCTTCCTTCTGCCTGTTATGCCGTTCCAGCGACAATCCTCAGCGGGTCTTCCGTGCTGACTCAGTTCAGCTGGGCGATCCTACTCAAGCTGACCACTAGTCAGTCCCCCACAGTGAGGGAAGAAAGTAGTACATATTGTGAAGCTTTAACCCACACTAACCAAGCATTCTGTCACTGAGCCACATCCCTAGCCCTAAACCTTGATTTCTGAATGTTTCTTCTTTCTGGTGACACTGTTACTTCCAACATTAACTTAGGTGACAATTTTGTATGGTTAAATCACTTTCTCCCTTGTCCCACCATGTGTTGATTTTACTAATTCAACTATGAATTCAAATATATTCCCCTTATGTTCAGAAACCTCTGTACAGATTTCCCTGGAAGCTTCCAGGGGAAGGAAGAAGGAAGCTTCTTCCTTCCCCAAAGGAGAAAACAGAGCGGGCTGGTACATCCCTCAGGGCTCGTGCACCTGACTAGCCTGAGAGAAGTCCTGATTTCAACCTCCTTACTGAAAAACGTAAAGACTCATGACTAAACACGGGATCGCTCAAATAATTTCTTCATCATGTTTGTCTGGAGGGATACCCAATCTCTTCAATAATCAGTCTCTTTATGAGATATTTATATCAGAAGGAAGTAAGTTGAGTGCATTTTATATTTTATTCTCCAGTACATTTTTAAGAAATTTCCAGTAAGGCATAAAATAAATCTCAGATGCTCCAGGAACCTTTGTTAATTAAATAAACCAAGGTAACTGGACTATATTATGACTGGGAATATTTATAAAGGCAAAAGACTCTCTTCCGTTACAAATGGCAGACTCTTAGATGAATAACCTAAGCATTTGATTTTCTATTTATGCTCTGAATTGTTAACTGTGAGGAAGCAGGAGAATATTTTTCTCCCTAATTAATCGAACAGAAATTTCCTTTGCTTAATACACAAAAAAGTCTCAGCAGTGTACTTTGGTTTTCCTTTAAAAAAAAAAAAAGGCAAAAGATTGTACAAGGTACAAAAGTCACTGGGTGGAGGCCTGGCAGCAGTGGGGCAGATGCGGCTGAGGCGTGGCGGACATCCCGAAGGAAAACATGAGGATGGCATGGATGAATGAAAAAGTGCTTATAAAATTCATCGGCGAACTTGTTTAAAGCAATTTTTCACTATCATAAAATTATTGAAACATGGTCAGTTTAGGCGCACGGTTATGCACTTCCCATAAGGACACAGACTGTGGGAATCTACGCTGTGCAATGCATTTGTCCTCCCGGGGGTGGAGCCACAACTGTCAAGGGGGCTGCCGCTCCCCAAGCCTGCTGATGTCTACCCCGGTCCCCCGACCAGAGGGTGCCTTCTCCGGGAGCAGCCCTGACGTGCTTTGGTCCACAGCACACCTAAAGCTTTTTGTGAAAAGTACTGCATATATTCAAGATGCCCAGCATGATGATTTGATATATGTATAGATAGATAGATAGATAGATATAGATATAGATATATCAGAAGTAATACCATCAAATCAAGAAACACTTTCATCCCTTTGCACAGCTTTTTACTTTGTGTGGAGAACAAGCAAGATTTCTCCCCTTAGCAAATCCAAAGGACAAAGTGAGGAATCATTTCTTTTATTGGCAGGCTGGGCATTGCACCGCCAAAGCTTACTTGTTTGGCAACACGGACATACTGTTCTCCCTGTATCCTTCTCCCAGCCCCTGATAGCTGCCGCTCCTCTCTGCTTCTAGGAGTTTGACAACCCTTGATTACACATAGGATAGGCATGATGTTGTGTGCTGTTTATCCATGTCTGACTCATTTAATTGAATGTAATGCCCTCCATGTCAATCCAGGTTTTCACAAACAGTGAGGTGCCCTTCTTTGTTACGGTGAATCATGCTCCATCATACGCACGTGCCAGGCTTTCTTCTTGTGTCCACTGGTGGACACCTCACTGTTTCCAACTGGAGTTTTGGATAATATTCTGCTATGGTTGAATTATCCCATAAGGATGATTCAAGTTATAAAGGAAGAGTCCTATCCTGTTTCAATCAGTGTCCTGAAGTGGATTTAAGCAGAACTCAGAATAACAAAACAGGAAGACACAAAATGAAAGAAAGCAATTATTCTCTTGCCTAATAAAAACTAGTGGCTTCACAAGTGAAAAATGAGATGAAAATGCTATACTTTCTACCTTTTTTCATAAAACACTATATTTTGTATCTATAAACTTTGACTTAGAAGTGAAAATTATATTTTAGAATAGTCCCTGTGACATTATTAAAATCAGATATTATTGGAAGCCTCAGATATCACTTCTGCCAATCTGTCTTATTCTAACGTTCTGTTTGTGGAATGAGAAACCTTTTGCACCCTTTTATTTTTTTATTCATAAAGGAAGATTTTGTGTTTATTACTTCTACTTCACAGAACAATCAGAGCTGGTCATTGTAAGGTGAAATTGTCATTACAAATGCAGCTGGAAAATTTTTCCATAGCAGAGTCACTCCTGTCTTCTTTTAGTAGAACTATTGTATCAGAGAGCAAGTTCATAGCTCATAAACTAATCCTTAACTGCCAGAGAATTATTGTCTGACAAATGTTAGATGGCACATGAGTTACAGATTAAAACTGTCCATGTAATTTGTAAGAAGATGCTTCCTCCCGAGAGCCACAGATTTTGGTTGACTTTAGGAGCTACCATCTGCTCTGATCTGCTTAACTCCATGTCTGAATAAAGGAGACCATTGTGCAGACTGGAGTATCTTGGCAAATGAAAATCATGCCAATCCTTTGTACAGAAATCTACTCTGAGAAATAACTATATGGTTGCTTTCAACATTTCAATGTGATTTGAAATGAAAATGATTTCAAATAATATGTCATCAAGTTATCACATGAGAGTATAACGCAGTGTTTTCTTTTTTAACAGAATGTATACTAAGTGAAAAAATGCAAATTCACTATACCCAATTGTCTTTTTTTTTTTTTTTTTCATTTTTTTTTTTAATTTTAGAAACATAAAAGTACAAAAACATATTGACAAACAGACACCCATTATCATAGAAAATAGTACAATCACAACTAATCTATAGACAAGGTGATATGGTCTCAACAGTAGTTGTTGCTTTATCCATTGATATCTTCGAATTGTAGATGTATGGACCCATATACAGACATGCAAATTTAGTCAGA